>JALLPI010001505.1:0-37411 GCA_036939935.1 Cyclotella atomus
GCAAGAGTTAGTCCATAAATGTCGTAGCCAGTTCCAGCCGACCACATGTACTAAATTTACACTGTGTAAGCAATTTGATGGCATGCCACATGATGTTAAGCAAAGTCATGGCGTTCATATCTCACCTGTAGCGCCAAATAAGGCACCCAAGTGATATAGAAAGCTCCTACAAACCACAAGGCTTGGTGAAGTACTATTTTTGAGATTTTGTGTTCTCCTTCCGTATACTGGGAGGAGGCTTTCTCTTTCTTGTAAACATCGTTGCACACTATTGCCATGATGACTGTCACGACAGCAATCGAGATGATGATGGGTATCTCAGGCCACCATCTTTTTTGCAATTAGTACATGCATGTAAATTGATGGCAATGTGAGAATATCACATCTCATAACACTTACCTGGCAGAGAAGGTGCACCATACCATAACATTCTTATAATACAGAAAGCCAACACCAGCATAGGTCAGACAAATGACAATCGGAGGAATATACATGCCACAAACGACACGTTTGGACCTTAGCTTTGTTTCACTCCAACCGTACTTAATCGTGAGAAGATAATTCACCGCAAGTGAAACACCGAGGTAACAAGCAATGCTTCCGAGCTGCATAAAGAACCCCTGTGCTGAATATGTTGCATTATTTCTTTTTGCGCCATAGACATAGAGTCCTTCTGGAATTGGCAGAGTTGTGAAGGCATATGCAATTGCGCCAATCATGTCAAATACACCGAGGACAGAGAGGAGCTACAGAAAAAAATAAAGCATTATTGAACAATACAATACAAAGCAAAAAGCAAAGAAATGCAGAAACTCACTCTGTTCATGAACTTTGCTCTTCTCTTTGGACTTCTCACGGTGTCAAATATGATAAATGTCGATCCCTGGTTTAGAATATTGTATATAAGAAGGTGAGGATAGGAACCATTTCTATATGAAACAATGACTAGGACAAGTGCTTACCAGGACTGACAAAATAGCAGACACTTGCGGCAACCAAGCAAGTGCAGCTCATTTAGCATGTGTGGTGGCCCCGGCATACCCACTACCGTCACATCCACACATGTAAGCGAGGGACGTGACAAACTCACAGTTTTGATTAGACACAGTGAATTCCATGACCTCAAACCTCAAGAAATTCATCAACTTGATGGCATGTGTATCTACCAGCCCCGACTAAAGAATCATTATCCGATCAGGGTATCGCATAACATTGGTAGGACAGAAGTCGCAGACTTCTTCATCAGGACTTTGCGCCAACCCTTTTCGGCAATCCTCGTCAGGATTTTTAAGAGAAAACTTGCTTCCGTTGTCAGGAGAACCTGTTCCACAAGCTTTCATACAGTGAGGATAGATGGGTATAACTTTATAGATATGAAAGATTAATCCAAAGTTAGTAGCTTTTGTGGACAACGGCAACATACCTTAAGATGTTTTGTTTCTTCGAATCTGGTGGAAGTAAGTCAAACGAGGTCACATCTTCTCCTGATCGAACATAAAGACAATTCATCGGATTATGATTGTTGTTCTTTGGGCATTCATTACAATAACCTTCTGTGCTCACGCCGGTGGCTCCGAGAGAATTATTGGGTCGAAATTCGCAGAAATGTCCATCATCACAAGGCAAGCTCATGGAGCAATAAGTTAGATTAGCTGCGCTGCCAACGCCAATGTCGCTTTCGGTTTGTGCGATCGCAGGATCCACCAACGACATTTTATTATTTGTCTATGGATACATTCTATCAACTACAAACAGTTAGTGGTAGTAGATTATGACCCAGCTAGCGCCTCGTTAGAAGTTTCTACCTGTCGTTGGAGTATCTCGAAACGTGCGAATTTCTCCTGGGACGTTATAGTACCAGTCATCTTGAAAGCATGACCCAGTTTTGAGTTTTGAGGTCAGTCACATCAATTTGAACCCCAAATAATAATTATTATGACATGCTTATCGGCGCGGCAGGTCCAAGGTAGGAGATCAAGCAAGTGATGAAGCGGGCTAGCTCTTACAGCGATTCATCGAAGTTTGTGTTTGTCTCAGCTTGATAGCACCTTAGCTAGGACCCCTCGGCAGACAGTGAGATGTTCAGTGTGGTGAGTGCTTTGGGCTCTTGATTATCACTTGTTGAATGGTGCCAAAGCATTCATTTTAAAACTCTCTCCCATTCTCTCAAAATTTATCAGTCCTTTTGCCCGACGGACCACTTGAACTTCTCCATACAATGTTTGCCACGGAATTCATCTTCTCCTTTGCTCAAGATTTATGGGTAAAAGGAAAAGAGCTACCGATTCTCGATGGAATTCTCAATGCGATTGAAGCAACCGCGAACCATGTCATTTCTGGTGAATTTAGCTCAGATCTCAGAGCGATTGAATATTTCAAGACTCTAGACGACCTTCTGTCACCATCAATCAGCTCATTATGCGTCATTGCTGATTCTGTCATTTCTCATGTTGGGTCTACATTCGTGGATCTCTTTGGAAGCAGCAGTGAAAAGCAGAGTCTCAGTATTCATGCATCAAGGAGCCCAGAAGAGCAGATCGTTCAAGATGCCCTTGCTTTCAAACACTCATCAACGATCGCAACAGATGATCTGTCCAATTCATCAGAATCGCCTCGTCCCAAAGTCGTTGTGGCACACAAGAAGAACAATTCAATGTATGGATGGGGAGAGATGAAACACAAGCGATTCTCTCTTCTCTCCCCAAAGCGTCGATTCAAGAAGAACAAGAAAAGATACTCTGCGATCCAAAAGGACATTGTCAAAAGCGCAACAGCTGAACTTTCCCCAGTAAAAAGCGACCAAGGTGAGACGCTGTTGATCAAAGAGGCCATCAAATACATCTCCAGCGAAGATTTCAGTGACACAGCTGTTTCAAGTATGGACTGAAGAGCCCCAAAACTATTACGAACATGGATAATCTCTTTCAAACTCTTCGAGTGTATCAAACCCCACAATCTGCTTGACGGTGCCAAAATCTGACATGATGAGTCGTTCAGAACCACCAATGATTCCATGGTTGCCATAGAATTGATCTGCAGACGCCATTAGAGCTAAAGATTGAGAGTGGTGCATAGTTAGATGGATCGGATGTGTAACATTTACGTGTTGATAACACAATGAGCTTACCTCCTATGACACACTGCAACGGAGTCACGCCAAACAATGCCAAATCATATCCAAGCTCTCCAATGTTTCGAATATCCAACAATGGCTTTTGATCACCGCCACTTGACTGTTTCGTTTCTTGCACCTGCGCCACCATAGTAACAGTACGAGGATCCAATTTCTCTCTCAGCCTAATATACTCATCAACACTCTGCAGATTCTCAGCATAAACAATCTCAGCACCAAGCTCTTCAAACACCAAGCATCTTTCCACAACCTCATCAAACCCATAGGCCAGCCGACAATCGGTCCGTCCGACAATCCACGTATCCACTCCGGCAAATTCACGTGCTCCCAAAGCACCTCTTACCCTTTCTACAGCCTCTTCTCTACTTACTATTCGAATCTTATCACCCGCAGCAATAGTACACTTCTTTGGAAACATTTGATCTTCAATTGTAATTGCAGCAGCACCAGCTTTTGATAGAGAAGAGATTGTACGTAGCATATTGCCAGGTCCGCCGTAGCCGGTGTCTCCATCTACAATGAGTGGAGGTGAGGTATTGTTGTTTGGACATTGGATAGCTGAATGGACGTGACGGGTGATTTGTTCCATTTCCACTTGGTTGGTGATTCCTGCATCTATGATCAGTTTCAATGATAAGGTTCAGTTTTGTCAAAGCCGATGATGGACGAATAGTACCAAATAAATCTCACCAGGAACACCCAAAAGACTCGCACTGACACCAAATCCACTGAGAAAAAGAGCAGGAGCACCTCTCTGAGCAAATATCTTGGCTGAAAGAGCATCGTGAATACCAGCTAATGGTATGGCTTGAGCGACGTTTTTCGATTCATTCTCTCTCCGATTGTCAGAGATTAGATTGTAGAGAGCACGAGATGGTGATGTGTTCGGAGGTGGATCCATCGACAGTATGTTTGATAGATGAAGTCTGATGAGGACTGCATGTCGCTGCGGATGGATGAAGGCTGATGTTGTTTGATGCCTTGCGAGTAGTAAAACGACGAGGATTCGAAGTGTCTGGCTCATATTGATAAGGGGAGCTCGCTATGATGTGGCTCTCTCCCTCCTCTCTCCTCTTCTCCTTTCATGGCGTTGACGTTAGAGGTAAGTAACAGAGAATCTTCACGAAAACACCTATAACATTCTAAAGTCGGACAAACACCTCTAAACTATTCATTCGACATTCGACATCACACCCACCTCAGTTGGCCATGGCGGCATTCAAACAGCGCAAGCCTGTCAGCACCGATGGCGAATACGTCATAAATAACAATGAGACCTCCAATCAAGATTGGATCCTGAGTGCCTATCGCTCTCTCGAGCCCAGGGTGAGCGTCATGCTACTTTCATACATTTCGATCATGATGTTGATGTCTTGCGTTAGTATTAGATGGATGCTCAATGAAACATGCGATGGTATAACTGTCACTCACTTGACACATCTGTAAATCAAACTGCGCACTGCTTACATCAAAGAACTATCTACGTGAATTCACATCCAAAAACGTCCGACCGGACGGCCGTCCATTCAAAACAGCTCGTCCCACCTCCATCCAAACAGGAGTACTCAACCGCAACGCCTCAGGAAGTGCCATGGTAACCCTAGGAGAACACGGCGGCACCCGAATACTAGCCGGATGTACACTGCTAGTAGGCCGTCCATCCGCATCGACACCAAATCACGGTGACTTTGAATTATACATGAGTGCCAGTCCATTAAGTGGGCCGAGGTTTGATTTGGGAGGACGAGAATCGATCGAGTCTACCTCTGTCATGATTGGTGCTGCACCATCCTCGTTCAACAATGTCGATGAAGTGGAGAGTACTGTTCAAGTGGCGCATGATCCCAATGAAAATACAGATGTGGAGCATCCGCCGCAACCATTGGATGTGAAGGTCGTAGAATCGTATATTTGTCGTACCTTACGTCAATCTGGGTATATAAACCCCGAAGAATTGTGTATTGTGAAAGGAAAGGCGGCGTGGCGTATTCGAATCACGGTACATATTCTAAACTGCGAGGGTAATGTGTTGGATGGTTCCATGTTGTGTATTTTGGCTGCATTGAGGGATTTGGAATTGCCAATGGTCGAAGTGGAAGAGGTGGAGGGCACTGGATCTGTGGTTAGGGTTGTTACTGATGGGGCTGAGTTGACTAGGCAGCAGCAGAGTAAGAAGAAGAGGCAGAGTGGTAAGAAGTTGACTTTGGGCGCTGCTCCTATATCTACTACTTTGGCAATTTTACCGCAGGGTAGTGGTAGTGAGAAGAAGAATGTCTTGGTAGTGGATCCTACGAGTTTTGAAGAGGATATGTCTTATGGAAACTCCGTTACAGTTGTATGCAATACTAACGGGGACGTTGTGAACTTTAGCAAAAAGGGAAGTGAGACAAAATTGAGTGTCAATGAGATGAAGGCTGTGGTGGAACTGGGGATGGAACGGGCTAGAAAGTTAGACCCGTTGGTTATTGGTAGCTGATCTGAGCCCCAGAGAGAGAGGCATGTCATAATATTAATACACAACATGACATTACAATATGAACATTGATTTTAAGGTACTTCATGCCATCATCTATTCAATGCAAACGAACACTACTGAGTATAACATAAAAATCCTATGGGAGAAGACAAACCAAACCTATTAGTGCATGTCCTCATCATCATCAAATCCACCGTATGCATCATTCAGCTCCTCTTCTTGCGACTGATTACTTTGTCTTAAGCTTGCAAAAGGGTTGCTAAATCTGCGTCCTCTGTCTTCAGCATTTCCAACGACTCTATCACCGCCTCCCTTACCATTTTTCTTTCTTTTCCAAACGATTCCAGCCAGACCAAACACAACGAATGCAGAGACTACTGTGGCTACGATGATGGGTACAAGATTGTTGGATGATTCAGGTTCAGACATGGCATGTGGTGGGGCGCTTTGACCGAGCACTGGGCCAGTCGCCGGTGTTGACGAAACGGGGCCATCAATGAACTTGTCATACATTGGCAAAGAGCACATCTTGCTTGTAAACTCTCTGCATGTACCATCGCACATTGCAGGACTGCTAAGACACGATGTACCTGCGGTTTCCTCAAATATGGCATTGCATTGGCCACCCACAGATGTATTGTTGATGCCAAAATTATCGTTATTAACGGACATGCTTGATTCAAACTCAACGAATATTGTCCCAGGTGCAGTGGAAGAAGATGTATCAAAGCAACTTCCTTGAACTTTGCCCGAACCTTTGTTTGTTAGGACAATATCACCACCCTAAATGTAGATGGTTGTGTGAGTGTGCATGTTTGATATCAATCCAACATAATATAGCCGTGGCTTACTTACCTTGCCAGTGTTTCCATCAAACAGAGTTTCAAATACTGTTAGTGATCCTCCGATGTTGGCGATAGTTCCAAACATAAGAGTGTTTTTCTAGAACCAGAAGAGACAACAAGTCGATGAGTACCAAACAAAGAACACCAAAGCTTAAGCTACATCTGACGTACTCTAAAGATGCAACTCCTAATTTCTACTGCCATTGCACCTTCACTGGTGGTGCTCATCAGTTGTGAAATGTCAAGTGTATCATCACTTGCACCCGCTGCCGTTTCACTGTGAATCAAAACGGCGCTTTCTCCAATATGTGACTGAGAAGAGAAACAAAAGACAATGGCTGCCATAAGGACATATCTTAGAAAGAAATGGGACAGGAGGTAATCAAACTTACTGCCCATTCGCAATTCTTCAAAATCAAAGTCGAGTCTTTGCTTGCTGATGCGACAATAGACGAAGCCCTAGATGACACCATTCGTAGCCCAGAGAGTTCTATTCCAGGAGAAGAGCCAACAATATGGAATTGAGTAAGACCTCCTACAATTGAACACTCATCACTCAGTACACCGTGTTTTCCACATTTGATGGTAATGTAGTCCGAATCAATCACCACAGGAGCTTGGGATGTGCTTGAATCGATGTCCAGGGTAGACTGAGGACACACGATAAAGTCTCTCTCGTCATTCAGCCTTTCACTCACTACAGTAACCAGTTCATCCCAGGTGGATACGCATCCTTCGACTATCTCCGCGGTGGCATTTTTTGGAATATCACAAGAACCTGAAAATTGCCGACAAATACCATTCGAGTAGATGCCCGCACAACCTCTTGATGGTGCAGGTCCAGGCGCCGTGAAGGCCGGTGCTGCTTCCCCGTTTGCAGCTGTGAGGCCAGGCATCGCTTCCTCACTGGTTGCATTGAAATCGGCAGTTGCTACTGCTTCCTCGCTGGTTGCATTAAAGCTAGTTGCTACTTCTTCCTCATTAGTTAAATTGACATCAACTACTGCTTCTCCATCTGCAGCAGTCAGAGCTGGTTCTGCTTCCTCACTGGTTGCGTTGAAATTGGATGTATTCGTAAGTTCCTGTAATAGTCTAGAGCTCACAGGTGTGTCTGCAGCATCTTCACTGAAGGCAGCTGTAGATCCACCTGACGAATCACAGTTATTTTCATTTGATTCTACGGCTGATTCGGCATCCATCTCTACCAGTGCTTTCCCAGTGATAGTATTGTCGGTAAACTCAGTTTGCTCCATTGCAATAGTGCCAGCTTGAGTTTGGACGATAGACTGATTGGAACGACAAAGCAACTTGTCAGTAAGGGTCCAAAAACTGCCGTTATCACCAACGACGATAGTACTCACATCTGCAACATTGTTACTAAATGTAACCTCAGAAGTCTGCAACCTGCCTCCATCATTGACTACAACTGATTTCTTTTGATTATCTGACTGTTGTCGAGAATGCAAGTGCGTGTTAAAATCAATCACATCAATACAGAGAATAGAACGACATCGAGAGGTTTACTTACATCAAAACTGGTATTCTCCAACACCAAATGAATAGAATGCGCCATTGGAACATCACCCGCGCGAACACCAGTGGCAGCGCTAAACACATCATCCATCTGGCCTAAAACTCCCGCATCAGTAATTTCCATCTCTCCATAATGCGAAGTCATGAGGATAGTAGCCGTTCCGGAATTGTCATGAAATGAACACGACTGTATTTTGACTATTGACCTAGGAGTGTTGCCCACTTCCAAAACTCTATGGTTGGATGTACGTAACCTCTTTCGAGCCGCAGGAGTCGTAGTGGCTGCCACAGTTACCAAAAAGTCGTCAGTTTCATTACCCCCTGCTGCTCCAAATGATGTAGAATGTGTTGTAGTGGTAGAATGCAAGTCACCAGACCAAGTGGTAGAGGGATCAACAGTTGCAGTGGTGCCGGTTCCAGTTGTAGTGGTCAATAAGAATGGAGCATCAGCAGAAGAAGAATCATCGTCATTAAGAGCTGGTTCTTCTGTCGGTGGACCAGTATAACCACCCTTTTCTGGGATTGGATTCAATAGATTTGCCGCCACGGACGGTGCAGGCGAGATTGTTGGAATGGGAGGCATGCGGAGTGCTGTAGTTGGATACTGCGTAGTCGGTGCCTCTGCCCCCGACGGTCTGGCAGTGATAGGAGCCGGTGTTGTCAAATCTTCATAGAAATTCTGCAACAAGTCATCTTCATTTGCATCACTGCCCATAGGATTGCCACCGCCACTTGAACCCACATCCACAGTATCATCATCCATCTCGTAATCATAATACGCAGTATGAGTCCCACTGTACTTCCCATTAATCACCATGGCAGCACCTTCATTCTCACTGAATTCACATTTATCAAATAAAATCTCGCCACGCGGATCATGCATCGAAACAGCTGAAAATGCTGCCTTTTGAAAGGATATTCCCGACACAGTCAAAATATGGATCATTTGCTCTTCAGTGGAGTTGTTGGCAGAAGTTGCACCATGATTGTTAAAAGATAAATGGTGCTGTCCTCCTGAAAAGACACATTCACCATCATCAGTAGCGCATCGTATCCAGAGTGGATTATGTGTCAATGCTTCAATCACAATGGGGTCTTTATCAATGAGCGTATCAAAGCTGTATGTACCAGGGCATACATTGAACTGGACAGGAATGGATGATTCAATTTCAAAGTCTATTGACAGTTCTGGACCAGGCGTTGTAGTTTGAGCTTGGACTGTTGGTTCTGCTTCGACAGATGTGCCATTGGAATCTTCTCCGACCGCTGCGGTGGATAGAGTAAGGGTAGAGGTTGCATCTTCCGTTGTTGTGGTGTTTACATCCATATCTGCAATGACGGTCTCATTCCCATCCGGAGTCATAGTCTCATTTCCATCTGCAATGATGGTTTCATTTCCATCTGCAATTATAGTCTCATTCCCATCTGCAATGATAGTCTCATTCCCATCTGCAATAATAGTTTCATTTCCATCTGCAACAGTTTCATCGAAACCAGTGCTATTGTCAGCTGTAACAGCCACAGTCACATTCTCATCTAAAGTTACATCTGTAGAATTCATACCTACATCCGTAGCATTAGTCTCATAAAATGTAACATTCTCATTGGGATCAGTACTACTTATAGTTGTCTCTTGCAATCGTCTATGACCACGAGTACGCACTCTCTTTCGAACTGCAGGAGTGGTAGTGACAGCGGCAGTTCCCCCAGCGGCTGTCGCTGCTGCTGCTGCAGTGGAAAATAGGGCATCAGTGGCTGTTGCACCAGTTGTGGAGATTACCCCCGCTATAGATGTTGCACCTGATACTGCTGCTACAGTGGATGATCCATCAGCAGGAGCAGTTGCACCACTGACAGTCGAACCAGCGACAGCAACAGTTGAACCGTCTGCACTAACAGTAGTTGCGTCCGCAGCAACGGTGGCCTCAGTACTGGCATCAAACACAGGTGGAGGAATCGCCGTCCCCTCGGTATTAGTAACTACACTCTCCCTCGGAGGAGGTACTCCGTGAATAATTTCGAAATAGACTCTTAAATCATCCCTTAGTGCTCTTATCGAAGTGTATCCGTAGATAGTATCACTTGAAGTGCAAAGTTGTTGCGATTGTTGGAATGAGAGGGGAGACGTTTGAATTGGCGGTGTGGAGGGCGAGGATGTGGGGGCGGGGATGGAGAATACGATGTCTACTTTTTGGAGATGGCGCCGAGGATGCGTTGCTTGGGGACCTCTGATTGATTTCATGGTGCTTTCGAATGATGTTTTGTTTGTATCTTTTGAGACTTTGTGGTTTAATCAATGGCCATCAATGATCAATGAGCAGATAATATGCGGCGGCCGATGGAGACACACGGGTTTGGGTACATCGTCTCACAACGTTCTCCGAGGAGTTGTGTTGTGTTGGAGCGAGGTGGGTCTTTTTGTGGGAGACACAAAACAGACGTAGGAGTCACTCATTTGACGTCACTGAGGTCAAACGTTAGACGTACAATCGAATTCCTTTTAAGTACTCTTTGATCCCAAAAGAGAGTGATTTTAATTTACGTCTATTACTTCTTCGGAAGTTGCCAAACTTTTAACCAACCGTACTAATTCCTTGGTACTTATCGTTTTCACCCGATTCGCCTCTCTTGAGTTATCATAGTTAAGCCGCAAAATCCCAGTACCCACAATACGTTCCCCCGCAATGCATTTTTCGGCGGGTGTTCTCATCAAATATCAAATCCTTCTTTCTTTGTCGGTTTTAGCCTCTCGACGCCGAGCTGCAGAATCACTGGCCAAAGTTGGGCATCACACGAATAGAGCCGATCTATCAGAGTACCCCATCAACAAAATTGCACAGCAGATACTTTAGATTGTAGTGACATCATTGCGTGTGCAGTTCATCTGTTGGTTGGTTTGATCTCTGAAGAGAATTTTAATTGCAACCGAGCTGTTGGAGCGAGCTACTACGGCCAATAGAAGAGATTTCAAAGCTTAATTTGGCACATCATCTAGCGTGCACTATGAATCTATTGAGAACATTAGTGCTTTGTGCTGCTGCTGATGTCACTGTAGTAGCCGGTAAGAGCTCTAATGAAGACGTAGATGCTGATAGATACGGTAGGTTCATGATGTATTACTTGATTCAATGTGTGCAAGTTTTGATGTATAGCTGACACCCATGCATGATTTGGAAATCCCCCGAAAGCATTACATGCACGTAATCTAGGAACAGGATCAAGAGATGATGGACACAAAGTTATGGAAGGTGCAGAATATGTTGGCGACCTTCCTGATGAATATGATGGTGAGAAGATTCACAACTACTGCTTTTACTTCTTGAGCGCATCCAAGTTTTCTAACGAGATTATATGTCCACATCTTAAAACAGATATGGAATGGGAGACCAAAGATGTTAATGATGTGCTGGGAGTTGACAAAGAAATTGCATCTAGACTAGAAAGACAGTTATCATCACAATATGTAAAAGCCGATTCTCCCAAGAAACGGACCAACCAACCCATTCTCAAGGGGCAGTCCACCCGTGAACTAGAAGAAGATGAAGAGGAATTTGAATACGAGTATGAGTACGATTATGAGCTCGAAGAACTCCTAACTCCTGGTGACAGAGACCTCTCTCATCTTAGAGGAAAGGCTCGCAAACGAGGCAAACGTGCCAAGAGAAAGAATGGCACGAAGAAGGGCAAAAAGGGTAAAAAGCGAGGTAAGAAGGGCAAGAAGGGTAAGAAACGAGGCAAGAAGAAGAAACAGGATGGAAGGTACAAGTTTTCATCCAACAACAATGGAGGCGTATATAATTTTGGCACTAATGGCGTCGTGGGCAACAACCAGCACAACAACTTGTTTGATGACAACAATCGCAGAGCTGTTTGTCTCGAGCCGGCTGATCCCTACCGCACGTGCTATACAAGGTCGGATGATGCCAATAGCAAGTTGAATAGGGATTATATCGACAGATCAGGTTACAACTTTGGAGTCAAGCTTTACAGGCAGGGGTATACTTATGTTGATCCAGACTACCTGGATCCGGCATACAACACTCCTTTGGAGCCGTACACCAAGCCTTATACCAAGTCCAATGAGAGATTGGTATCCACTTCCATTTGGATGACGCTTCTTCAAGACAGCACCAATGTGAATTGCGATGCCCAAATTTCTATGGAAGAGACCGCTTTGGAATACCTCAAGGACAATGTTGGAGGACCAAACACTTACGAGCCAGTTTGTGTCTTTGTCAAAAATTCTGCCTACGAAAAACAAGACGTACTCGATGGAAGTGGAGATACTGTAGAATCGACCGTGCTTGAATTGGAGGTGACCTATGTGATGAAAGACTCCTACTACCAGCAAAATCGCCGTCTTGGTGAACTTATTGAGGAGGAGCAGTGGGATCTAGAATTGGAAAATCAACACGAGGATCGAGAACTTGCACGAAGTAGGTGTGGACCACAGGCAAGGGCAGCTTGCCAGTCTGCTACTGCATTTAATACACCCGGCAGATTTCTGCAATCATGCAAACGCAAGGTGAGATAAACAAATTGTAAGATTATCTATATGCGCTGGATCTTACATTCAACTGCCTCTCAGGGATGCGGAAGAGGAGGTGGCAGGAATAATCGCGCCCTTGCAACGAGCAAGTTCAACACTCTTGTCCGAGCTTCTACACCATTCAAACCAGAGGAAACAAATGCACTTTTGGACATGGAGAATATTAATGATGTTGCCACTTGCTCAACAAATCGTTATGCTATCGAAGTAATGGACGACGCAACGACATTGACCTGCGACCAATTTGGTGATTATGGTTGCATGTCAAAGAATGACGATCTTCTTCCAGTCTTGACCGAGCGTAATGGAGGATGCGGCTCGACTACGTACTTCCCAACTGTATTTCCTACGGCTTTCCCCACTGCATTATTTCCGAGTAAGTAGCAAAATGCCATGAGTTGTAGATGTGCAATGACATTCTCATCGATTTTGCCACAAAGCAACATTCCCAACATCAACGACCTTGGTGCCAACAGCAGTTCCAAGTATGTTTTGACTCCACACACCTCTGCTTGACTGTGCATTATAATGTACTAAATTCTCACCACTTGAACTTGATCTTGTTTCATCCAAAGCAAACACGCCAACGGAGCTTCCCATATTGTCTCCTACGCTCGAGCCCAGTGAGTATTCATTATGTGTGCATATCCTATTCAAAATTAAGGTTCTAACTATCCTTCCAATCATTGGGTATAGCTGAAGAAATCAACATCAAACCCAAGGTAGATAAAAGGAGGACCGAGAATCCAAGTAAGTTTTGAAACTGACACATCTTATACTCTTTCCATCTTGTCTCAACATTCTTAACTTGACGTTCACAGCCGTAGAGCCCACCAACACCCCGACCGAATTGCCAACAATCCAGCCATCGCTCGTACCCACTGTTTCGCCAACAATCCAGCCGTCACTCATACCGACACTTTCGCCAAGTGTGGAGCCCACATTCAGTACAGTAAGTTATCGATTAAATGCTTTCAAATCATTGTTACAGGTAGACTCAATACATCGCGTCGTTCAACTTTTCAAGAGTCTCACCCCCACAGGTTTACCAAGTAAGTAGCGCGTGTGTAAAGGTACATGTTATCAACAAATGAGCTAGTCAACTAACATGGGTTTGCTGTTCTCAGCTTTGAGCCCCACGGGAGAGCCTACATTCAGCCCTAGCGTGGAGCCTACATTCGGCCCTACGCTCTCACCTACAATCGAGCCCACATTATCTCCGAGTATGTACTGACTTTGAGTGTTTGCAACTCGATTGGTCGAAACCGATTGATCTCACACTTGTCTCTCAATATCTTCATCTTTAGCCAATGACCCAACGAAGAAGCCAACAAAGCCCAGTGACAACAAGTTGTTCAAAGACAAGGGAGAAAAGAAGAAGAACGACAGGAAGAAATTATCGGGGAAGAATCCATAAATGCGTTGGTCATGGCTGTTGGGCTAGAGATGTCGTGTCATTGTTCTGGCGCTATGTATGTTATCCACAGAACTATAATTGACGTAAGAAATAATAAACTAAATGTGTTCGCTTTGATAGAGTCATGGCTGTTTTGTTGTTGGTCTTGAATGCGGCGATACACCTTTTCTAGACCGGTACTAACGTGTGTTCGTAAGTAAGGCGCTCAGTTTAATCTTGATCATGTCATTAATCCCAAGCTGTCGTTCTCATAAATCACGATGAATATTTCCAGCCACAGCAACAAACGAGCATCCGAACGGATTAATAGACTAACAACACACGCTTCCTTCATTGAAGGCGACCACGCTGGCACAAGTTACACGAAGAAAAGGAGCTTATCAGATGGTTGTATTGATTTGCCGTTACAAAAAACGACAGTCACCACAGATAGCTCTAGCATTATATCCATAACAGCACTATCAAATCCAGAGCTAGCAACTACCACGAAGGAGTCCATGTCAAGATTCACTCCAACAGTAAATACCAAGAATTGCATATATGGAATTACTCGCTTAACTAATGATGACAATGCGCCGATACCGCTGTCTTTTATCCAAGACGCTAGTCCTCATGATGATACAAGTGAGAAGAAATCGAAGTTGAATCGCGACGAAGTTTGCATTGACATGCCCGAGTGCATTGGAGAGAGCCGAGACGCACCGCTGCCATCACCTCTATATGAAATTGGAGAGCGACTAGACGATTTGATCACTTCGGATAAGCTCAAGATAAAGAACAGTGACAACATACATACACGTGAGCAAGATTCTCTTGCAGGTAAAAGTGATCGCATTTCAAACGTTACGAATGTGTCTATGTGCAGCTCTTCAAAAGACCGTCTTACAGTGAAATCCTCCAACAGTGAACTGGCAGTTGCACGGCCTGTAACCGAAACCGACACGATATACGAAGCAGTTCATTATGAACCCTCATCCAAACAGCCAATTTACAAGAGCACAAAATGCCGCATATACACATTCATTGTACTTGCTGCGGTAATTGTACTCGTCACTTTGACTGTATACTACACAACCAAGCCATTTGTCCCCTGCTGCGATTTCAATGAGACATTAGTCCATACAATGAAGCCAATTACAAAACGCGAGGCTAGAATCAGGCAAATGATTGAAGACAATGTACTCGAGCGCAATGCTACATTCAATGAGATGAAGGTCACCGATCCCAGATATTTGGCGTTGGACTGGATAGTGAACGAGGATAGACTACAGCTGACAGTTACTGACTCAAATCTGTTGCAGAGATACACACTGGCACTCCTAGCCTATTCTTTTGATCTTATATCTTGGGAATGTGGAATGGTCAAAGACCTGGACTCTTGCAACATAACTGATGATTATGATGACTATGCACTTTGGTTATCTCGAACAGATGAATGTCCCTGGTACGGTGTTGAATGCGATGACAGCGGAGTTGTTACAGGGCTTGATCTTTGTAAGTGGCGCCAGTCTCCATCATTGTCATTGTTTATACATCTTGCTCACACTAATAATGAGCTCTTTGACCAGCTTCAAATAATCTCATAGGAACGATTCCACCTGAAATTTCTGGGCTTACATCACTCGGTAAGTACTTGACTATGGTAGTAAGAAGCCATCATTGCTGTCAAGAACTGTCACTGTCGCTAACTTTTGTTGCTTCGTTCATGCTGTCCTTTCCTATAGATTATCTGGCACTGGGAGATAACTGCATACATGGCACATTGCCATCAGAATTATTCAAGCTTGTGAACTTAAGGTGAGTGATCATAGTGATCATTATATCACACGTGCTATTCAAGCGGTTATAACGGCTAATCTTTGCTTGCCTCGACTAATAAAGAGATATTGATGTATCACTCAATTATCTCAGTGGAGTTGTCCCAGAACAGCTTTACAACGTACGAGCTCTCACAAAGCTGGATTTTTTTGGAAATACCTTTGAAGGACTTTGCAACCGCACTGACAAGGATCCTCTTAGTATAACAAGCAAGGGTTTGGCAGGCAATATTCTTGGCTCTGGTATTGGGAAGCTTAACAGACTAAAAGAGCTCTATGTTGAATCAAACAACTTCAGTGGTACCATTTCATCCGACATTGGACGCTTAAAGAACTTGGGTAAGCATGGATCTGCTTTTTGCCTCACTTGTTCCACTGTCTACCCTAACCTAGATGCATATCATTATCATAGTCAAACTTCGTGCTGGGGACAATAATTTCTCTGGTGCAATACCAGGTTCAATCACAAAGCTTCAAAATCTTCGCGAGGTAAAGTTGCATGAGTAGGTTCTTAAGATCTGAGTAGTTCAAGATAATACCTCACATTCGTTGTATCCTTGGTCAAATTTATCTAGCTCTTGATTCGCAAGAACAAGATCAAAGGTAGCCTACCTTCAATGATCGGAAATATGAAGAGCCTGAGTAAGTACACATCCACATCATAATTCTCGTTATTTCAATTCCATCTAATAACCACCTCTGCAGCACTTTTAGATGCATCCGAATTGAGCATAAGTGGGACCATACCCAATTCTCTTTACAATTTGAAGAGGCTCAAGCTTCTTAACTTTCAAAACAATAATCCTGGCTTACATGGTTCTATCAGCACAGAAATTGGTAGATTAGTTCATCTTGAACAACTCATATTGAAAAACAACCCTCTCCTCTCCGGGACTTTGCCATCTGAGCTGGGCTTATGTGAGGATCTTAGTGAGTTGCCGTTCATTTGTTGCTTCGAAATTGTTTGATGATTATCTACTAACCACTCATTCAGTGCAACTGATGATAAGTTTGACAAATATCACGGGCTCTTCACCTGCAGAGGTCTGCTCTCTCCGCGACAAGAAGCTCAATTTCCAAACCACTGGTTTGATGATTGCAGATCACTTTGAATCAGATTGCAAGTCGGACGAAGAATCGACACCTTTGTTCAATTGCACATGTTGTACTGGTTGCTGGTGAGTAGAGCGATATAGGTTTCACTAATAGAATTGGGTAGCCGAGTTATCTAAACAACTGCTCTGTTTCAGCAGTAATCACACAACTCAACAGTGCGAAAACTACTTACCTGATGGCATGTATGGAGGTTAACAAGAAGGTCATGTATTACTTTAATAAACGATGTACTTGGACTGTACAAATATGCATTGGTCCAATTAAGCGTCAGGCCAAGCCGCCCTAGTAATTTCCAACAACAGATTCTGATAATCTCCACCAGTTTCATCCATTAGCCTTTCTTGCAGCGTCTTGCCATACTCAGCATTGTGCTCGATCATCACATTTGGCAATACGTTTTGAAACCTCACAATAGCACAACTCAATCCAAGCTCATCGGTTCTAACACCTGAGCAAGTTGATTTGATGTGCTCAGCCATGGTTTTGTAAGGATTGAGTTTCATGCTCAAGTGGTAGACGGCCGCGTCTTCCACTTTGCCACGCAACTCCTTCTTCAAGGCATACTCCAAACTGACGTCGTACTTGTTCACGTATGCAAGATTAACCATCTGAAGATATTCAGGTGGACATTTGCATATTATTTCAAAGAGTGCCTTTTCATCGGTACCAAATGTCTTTCCCTGGCCAGCTTTGTAAAACGCTTTGGCATCTTCCTCAGCCTTCGACTCAGTGTGATACGAAGGATCAAACTTTTCTTCCATGCCCTGAAGGCAGCACATGGCAAGCTTTTCTAAATCTCCTCCAACCTCTTTGGCAACCAAGATAGAAAGATCTTTATTGTAACGTTTGTAATATGCCTTCTTCAACAAATCAATCTCTTCATTGGATCTACCGCAAATCACGGAGTACAGAAGCTTTTCATTGGTGCCAATTCCTTTCGTTGCAATTCGAATGATCTTTGCTTCAGCTTCAGGAATCGGCAGAGCCATCAATTGGGTCAGAGTGCCAAAGTCTCCGCTATTTTCCTTCTTCATCAACTCGTACAAGTCCTGATCATACTTTTGCTTGTATCGCAATGCGATGAGAAAACGCTCGCTCATATCTTTGGAGCCGAGAGTGGTGATAAGTGCATTTTCATTGGTGCCAAATCCCTTGCAGGCTTTGTAGATCTTTTCACATGCCTCGTCAATTTCCGGGGTGAACTCGGGTTCACCGAGTTCGGCTTTGTGCACAGATTCTGGATACAAGTTGATCGACATGATGTTCTAGAGTAAGAGAAACGATTAATGAGACTTTTCACAATAAAGAGAATTGGACAAGGAGCACGACAGAGTGGAAACGAGAGTGCACGGCGTGATGCCAAACGAATCTCCTCACCTTTGCTTGCTTGCCCCTTTGCTTCTTCTCTGGCTTTGATTTATGCTCACAGTTTTGGCGTGGTGAAGTTTTTATGACAAAAGATTCGAAACATCTGTAATCGGTCTCCTCAAGATACCGCCAGTCCAAGCGGCCAAGCGCGGCAGGCAGCAACACACCAGGCAAATCCAGACAACACCAGCCGACAACACCAGCCAGAAAATCCATCGTCATGGCAGCAATAATCAACATTAACAACCAAGCCACCCCCATCGAGACCGGACACAAATCCGTCGTCTTTTTCTGGGCAGAATGGCACCCATCATCCAGCCCCGGCGGCTCCTTTGATGCCGTGTTCAACGCCCTGGCCAAGGAGGCCACTGATGTAAAGTTTTATAGGGTCGAGGCCGAGGCTGCTCTTGGTGTTAGCAAACAGGTGAGTTTGTAAGGAAGTTATCTGGGCTGCTGTTTATATAATATTACACGTATTACACGTAACTCATGTATCATGTTGCTTCTCATTTGCAAAAATGCACATCAAAGTACGATGTAACTCAAGTCCCAACATTCATCTTTCTGGACACCAACGGATCAGTCATTGACCGAATCGACGGAGGAGAAGACGTGGCAAAAGTAACCCAAAGTTATTCTCGTCTCGTCAATTCTTCTGACGAGAGCGCCTCGAATCCAACAGTCCCACCCACCACAGACACAGAACAATCCAAAACCTCAGCACTGCACAATCGACTCAAATCACTAATTACATCTTCACCAATCATGATATTCATCAAAGGCTCTCCGACTGAACCACGTTGTGGATTCTCCCGTCAGGCATGCGAGATACTGACATCGCACAATTTACACTTTGGCTATTTTGACATATTGAGTGATGAGGAGGTACGACAGGGTTTGAAGGAGTATAGCGATTGGCCTACGTATCCTCAGTTGTATGTGAGGGGAGAATTGATGGGTGGGTTAGATATTATGAAGGAGATGCAGGAAAGTGGTGATTTTGTGGAGCAGTTGGATGTTGAAGAGTTTGTGAGCAAAGCTGGTATGGAAAGTGTAGGGCGAGAGGATGCGGCTGCATCGAGTCTCAAGCAAAAGATTCATCAATTGGTCAATAGACATCGTATCATGTTGTTTATGAAAGGTATTCCATCTTCTCCTCGATGCGGGTTCTCACGTCAGATTGTGGAGATACTTGACTCTTTCAACGCGTCTTATGACGCATTTAACATCCTGGAGGATGAAGAAGTGAGACAGGGGTTGAAAGAATACAGCGATTGGCCCACTTATCCTCAATTATACGTTGAGGGAGATTTGGTCGGCGGACTTGATATTGTGAAGGAGATGCAGGAAAGTGGCGATTTGAAGGACTTGTTGACTGGAGACATGAAGGATTGATTGTTGCACATGAACATTCACTTGCAGAAAGTAGAACAGCTGTTAGTAAGTCCAAACAACTGTTGACATAACACTTTTGCTTTCTAGAGAAACTCGTAAACATTCTTGTCATTGGCACCACTTACATCATCAATCTAACCAATATACAATCACACGTATGATATTCTACTCAACATCTAACTGCTCATGAGGCAATCTAAAACAAATTCTCATTCAATGGCTTGGTTAGCATGCTCATGCGGGATTTGAACAAGTTGTTTGGGTCAACACACTTTTTAGTCTGAGTGAGCTTGTTGAAAGCAAAGCCTGGATTCGTAGTACTTCTCCCACGCACCACATTCGAGGCAAGTATCTTCGTATGCGCCCCAAAACATTCGATGATCTTCACCCCCACATATCTAGAGCAACACCAAAGACATCGTATTGGAATGGTTGCGCAACTTTGTCGTCAGAATGGGCTGGACCAGGAATAGTGATCCATTGCGAAGTGAGGAACCTAGGTTCTGCAACAGGATCCACTGGCATGAGAGCATCGACTCTATCAAATAATTCGAGGAAACAGCAGCGGTAGGAAATATGCGACCTTGCTGATAAGACGACTTAAAGGGTACAAGCATCCCAGTCAACCAATGCCACGTCATTATGGAGCTCCGATAAAGACTTACTGTCTGTGGCAACTGCATAATGGGACGGAAACACACCCTTGAGCTGAGCAGGAAGGTTTGAGTCGTAGAATGCTAACTGATCGAAGTACTCATCCAGTGTCATACAAGCAGGCCCGCCACGTTTGTATGCAGTTAGTAGTCTCTCGTATATAGCGTTAGCATCGGAATAAGCTTGGCTTTTGTCAGATGAGCTTGGAGCGACCCAAGTAAGATCGAGTTGGTCGAAGTTGAAAGCAAGCGGTCCAAGAGTGTTCACAAGCAAATCTTTGAACCCGAGAACATTGAAATAGATGTTCCAACGATTGTCATTTTTGAAGTCTTCTTCACCGAGCATTGTGCCATATTCCTCTAACATGTTGTGAATGCATTGTTTTGTATGGTCAGCGTGTAAGAAGTTCACCAACCAGAAGAATGCGGTGTGTTGACTGTCATCAATTGGGGTGAAAGTAATGTCCACGACAATCCCAAAGGAGCCCGACGTGCCTCCCAAAAAGGCGTGCCAGAGATCATTATTGAACCTTGAAGTTACACCATCCTTTGGATGTGTTACAGTCGTAAGAGATCCATCCGATAGAACAATGTCGAAAGTGGATACGTAACTATTGAACCTCCCAAATTGACGCATCCAGTTGCTATATCCACCTGTTTGGACTAGAATAACGGGTCATTGAGCACATTGACATCGGTTCCAGATTCTTTATGTCACTTTCCTACAGTATGGCCCTTTCCCACTTCGGATGGAAAAAAAAATCGCCATTTTTTGCCTCTCACGCCTCCGATCCACCTCTCGCCCATCACCGCAAAGTGCCGATTGCTTACAAGATACACATCAACTCACCTTCGCGACGCACGTTCCTCTTCCCCAATCACCTCGCGACCGTCCCATAGCGTTGGCATGGTGGATTCTGATTCCGACGATGATTTGCACCCTCGCGATAGCCGGGGGTCGGATTTTGGGCGCTCTTTTTTTCTCTGACAGCGATGATGAGCCTGATGTGAGGAGTTTTGACTCTGATGATGCATCTTTCGCCTCCTCCCTCCGCAGCAGCCCTCTCGATGATACTCACAACGATCCCGACGATTCAACAACTGGCTCCGATGATGTTCCTGGCGACAATCTGCAGTCAGTTTCAGGGGGTGAAAGGGGGGAAATTGAGGGAGAAGTACCTGCCGCTCTACCTCGTGAGGAACTAGCCGATTTGGGAGAGTTACCACCCCCGCGAGCCGGCAGATCCATTGCAGATTACCNTTGCGGAAATCTCATGGTGGAGGGGGTACCGCTAGTGCTGCCCCGAAGGGCTCTCAGAGAAGGTAATCATACGGTAATTTACACGTAGATACCTTTAATTCTTAACAGAGACTTTGGCCGGTTGTCAGTTGGTCGATCGCAAAAATTATGAATGAAGGTGATGGCCGAACTTGTGGCCGATGGGCAGGTGTCAGTCGGTGTGGCAGTAAACGTTATGCACGATGCGCCATCGGTGGCAAATAAGAGGGAGCGTGCGCCAGGAAGGATGTAGATTGGGCGGCGGATGACGGATTGATGATGGGCGGTCATCGGTGGTGGCCGCTGGTTTTAGTTGCAGCTGTGGGCTGTGTGGGGGTGAAGGTGATGACCGAACTCATGGCCGGCGGGCAGGCGTCAGTCGGTGCGGCAGCAAACATTATGCACGATGCACCATTGGTGGCAAATAAAAGGGAGCGGGCGCCAGGAATGATGCGACGGACCTCGGCTTTTGTCTGATTTGAAATTTCAAAAAAATTGGCGCGCCAGAATACCCTGTTAATGGGTCTCAGTGTATCTCCACAGGGTATTTTTCCTTTGCAATTTCACCTAACAAATTGGCATGAGTTTTTAGCCTATATGTCAAATTTGTGAGCTTTGCAAGTACCCTCATAGATTTTGAGCACAAAATAAAGGCCGTGAGAGCACAAAAAATCTGGCCGTCAGTGCTCTCCTCCGATACATAACTAACATATTAATTCCATGCTAAAATCACAGCCATTAATGGCCAACAGACCAATCTTATAGACCGTTTCAACAGTTGTTTTCACTAGCAAAAACAATCTTTATACTATTATGAGTTGAATGATGTACTATGTTAGTGTATATTCTTTCATTAAGATGATATTTGCAAGTAGCATTGATCAACTTTATTGAAGGATTTAGATTGCCATTAAAAATGCATATCTATTGCGTGTATGATTTGCAATAGATAACGTTACATTTTAATCACCAAACTTTGCAGAACACACGAATATATTGTTATCTAATAGACTGTAGATTTTCCTCCGTGGTTTATTGTTGCATCACATTCATATGACCCCATTCGGTAGCCTGATTGTTTCAATTCAATAGTTCAGGACATACATAAGACACGTAGTACCTTAAGAAACTATGGCCTATATTGGATAAGTACCTTCACGTATTAATTCTTATGTTCAGATGAGAAGGCCAGTAGAACGTTGAACGGAGAAAAAAAGTGACGCCGACCGGGGTTCAGTCATCCATTGAGTGTCACGAATCGGCGAGGTCTTAGTCCCCCTATCATCCCGCAGGAGGCCTCTTGATGGACGGGTCTAAGGCACCGTTTAAGGGGGTGGTCAGAGAAGGATCTAAAGTGTCAAAAACGTGCAACTCACATCAAAGGTAGATATGAATTTTTTTGGTCTTGGATCAGGTATTCCCCCCATGAATTATCCATTTAGGCCTAAGGGATAAATGAAGGTTAATGTAGGACATTAGAGGGGTGAAATCCCTGAAAAACTTCAATCCACCACTTTGCTTCCTCTGTTCCAAAACAATGATTTTTAATGTATCCCCTCCTCCTGACTGTGGGTGGGGTGTAAAGTAAGACAAGCTAAGATGGAAACGATCTTGACAGGCAGGGAGGTGTCTCTGTCTGCCTGTCTGTGTCCGTCCGTGTGTCCTTATCTACTTAAGTACACTAATCTACTTAGTGAATATGGAAGGTGTCAGAAAGTTGGAAAAGATACTCTGGATACCAACTCTACTTAACCCTTTCCCACTTCAGCGTAAAAAAATTGCCATTTTTGCCCTCACACGCCTCCGATCCACCTCTCGCCCATCACCGCAAAGTGCCGGTTGCAAACAAGATAGACATCAACTCACCACTGCAACGCGTCACCCTCTTCCCCAATCACCTCACGACCCTCCCATGAAGGAGCCTGCCCGTGGGTGCAAGGACTCTCTTGAGGATTGGGCCCGGCACTCTGAAACATTCAATGAATATGTCAATCCTGGAGACAACGCATTGTGGGATGATGCGTCAACAGCAGTTCATGGCTTGAGGCGATCTGATGCACGTATCCAGCACGCCCAATCAATTCACGTTGTCTGGGCTCAGTTTGTGTCGTGGTTCAACGAGTTGGCGAAGGATTTTGGGGCAGCGATTTTAGTGGCTTGGAATGGAGAAAACTGCGACCTTAAATGGCTTTGGAAGTTGTGCCAGTCGCCCAATTCGCCCTGTCGGTTCCCTGACAAGATACAATACTTCATGGACCCCTATAAAGTAATCAAACAATACACTAGCTACCCGATAAACCCCAACTGTGAGTGTGCCAAGGCTGGTGTTGGTCGGTCAGATTGGAAACAGTATTTGAGGAAGCACAATGGACGGCATGATTTCCAGATCCATCTTGCAATTGAACTTATGAACAAAGGTATCTCTCTCGACTGGAAAGATAAACCTGACTGGATGAGAAAAAGTAGTTATGTACCCTGTGATTGCAAATTGTGCTACTTCTGCAAAAATGGGCTCACGGGGCGAATTTGCAGCCCAAAAAGATTGATTATGCGGTAGAATATAAGTGTGGAAAGCGTCTCCGACAGCGTGGATGCTCTGACGTACGTGTTTCTATAAGAAAAGACACAGACTACTGCCGTATGTGTTATCGTAACCATCCTGGTGTTGATGGTGATGGCAATCAAATGGACTACAATGCAAAGAAAAGGGCATGTAAGCAGAGTAAAATGGGTTGTCCTTCATGTGAAGAACCGATTTGTAAGAAGTGCTGGGGCAACTATGATCATTGTGTAGGTTTGTGAATTTCATCGAAAGTGTTACGTAACTGCATTGCATATTAAGATAACTAGTAGTCAGAATTTGATTCTAAAAAGTTGTAGCATGGTCAGAATTGGCTAGCTAATGGTTATATAGTGCTTTAAATGGTCTAAAACGGTACACTAGGGGCCAAGTTACAAGCATTCTAGCAAAAGGTGCATGAAAGGTGCATGAAGTGGGAAAGGGTTGAGATGTGGAGTCAAGTGTTAGAAATTTGATGTTGTTCATACTGCATTAGTTAAAATTTACCAAAAATTGCAATTCTTCACTCAAAAACGCCCCATGCTTTGAAATCTGAGACTCCTACCTCAAATGACCCATCGGTCACGGAGGAATTGGTACACTCAATTTCCGTTCAGATGTGTACCTTTAGTGCACAAAGATTTCTTAACTGGAATCAGAAATATCTTATATAAATTGAAGGTAGATGGGATTAGATGATCATCCAATGTCGAAAAACAGTCACGTTCAAGTCGATATACAAAAGACCCAAACTTCTGACCATGACCTCCAATGCCCACACCTCCACATTCACCAGCTGGAATGAATACATTGTTGTCAATAAGCACGGGGTAAAGTTCCTTCAGACTCACGCCTGGTCCAACGTGCACCTGAGGCAGTTTGACATGTACATGATTCAAGTTGCCTACGTCTGACGTCTACTTGAATGCATGAAGTGATACATCACCGTCACAGGAAGATGAACCAACATAAGAGTGACCACCAGAACGAGCTGTCACTTTGTGTCCACAGGTGGATGCGAACATAACCGCAGACTGAACATCAGCTTGATTCATGGCTTCTACAATGAAGCTCGGAGCCGTTCTGACACGAGCACTTGCATACTGATGAGTTGCATTTATATAAAGCTCGCCATCAGCGGCAGTAAAGACGTTTCCTCCAAACGAGCTGCCTTCTCCTAGCAAATGAACCAAGATATTGTCCAACGAGGTTGACATATCGTGGCAATCAACTGGAAAGTCTTCGGGCAAGACTGCCTTGTTCGAAGCTAGGCATTCATTCGAGCTCAGAGCTGTAGAAGCTCCCATAAGGAAGCTGAAGAAGTGATTGGTAATTGAACAGAGTCATGCTGGGTGTAATAGAGTAATAGTTGGTTGGTTCTTTGTATCGAGTTCAATATTTTGATTTTATCAGCATTGGTTGTGTATTGAAAGCAAAGGGGGCACGAAGTGCCAACGAAAGATTTCAATTGAGGCAACTCTAAGACTTATCCAAGACACAATATCTTTGAGGGCAAGTGTAAAAACGAGTGCCCGAATATTATGATAAAGTGGCAATGATCTATCTTGCGGCAATTATCAGCCTTGCATTCTCAATCGATAACTTCTAGAGTTAAAGTTCATCATTTGATGAGCGGTACTACTCTATCGTGCCGCATCGAAGTAATTACACCTACCACCTAACGTACCCACCAGGACCCACTTATTAAGTGGTAGTACTCCGATTTCAATGCCGAGTGGCCAAAGATCAAATAATTGAGGTATGGTACATTGTCTTGAGTGGTACGTGGTACTACTCTATCGTGCAACAAAGAAATTGCACTACTTAGTGCCAGGAACGAAAGTGGTAGGTACTACTCTATGTGCTCGCTGGTGGACAAAACAACACTACCGGAGGATTTGATGAGAAGATTTTAGTGCCGAGTGGGCCAGGAGCGTTACCATATAGACCCAGTCTTTTTGGTGCAAAATCAGAAGATATTTAGCCTTTCGTGTATCCATCTTGCTGGGCATGAAGAGTTTAGCGGCCATCTCATCTGTCTTGATGCCATACGGGAATGCATCTTTACTTCAGTGCTCAGCAGGCAATGCTGGTTAGAATTTTAGGGCTAGATGAAGATGCCAATAACTATGATGTATTCCTTTGTTGAGATTGCATAATACAATGTTATGCATGCTTACTGAATTTACTATCATCCATCCTCATCATCATACAAGTCTCCAATGTCAGGGTAAACTGTTTCAAATGTGGAATCGGTCAGTGAAACTCGGTGGTATATTTCAGCACCTATTATCAGCACAAATGTACTAGTCAAATGAAATACACTGACTAACACCCCGTACTCGCACCACTGGTCTCGAATCTGATAAATGAACATAAATAACACTGCCAACATAATGCCCATACTGACTCCACGGTACATAACTTTTGTAGCCGCAGCTAGTTTGTCAATAGATACACCGACCATGACAATTGAGAAGACATGCAGTAAAACTAACAGCCAGGACCAAGAACATTCTGCTACCTCAGGATATCCACTGAGCATTGTGTCTTCATCCAACGTTCCTAGAAAGCATGATAGTCCATGACTAAAGTTTTCTCCAATCTGTTTGGATGGGTATAATGTAGTCCAACCTAAACCATCTCCCATGCCTTGTAACCCATACGCTAGAGGACTGACCACCACAGCAAAGAGTAATTGGAAAATAGATAGAACCATATTCAATTTGTTTCTATCGATAGGTTGCCGTATTCTCGTCATTGTTTGCTCCTTGTACAATTGAGACATTGCACTTGGGATTGCTGCCATACAAAACACAATGGTATTGTATGCTGTTCTATCGGGTATTGCATCCTTTTTGGTGATGACAATGTGGTCCAAACTCAGTACGGCCGGGACAAGTCCTATGAGAATTGCAAGAAAGATCAAGCCTGTACCAATCATATGGTAGCGGCTGAGACCACCCCATCCTTTTACTGGGGGATGAGGCGGAAATAAATGTATCGAAGACACGTCTACATCAGTTCCAACTGCCACTTCTGATCCATCTAATATCCGAATGTTGTTTGTGTGAAGTGTAGAGCGCGAGAAGGCGTTGGATGAAGCTGCAGGAGATTCGTGAACATGATTGCTGCGTTCGTTATCTTCATCACTTATGCGGTTTCGACTGCAATGTCCATCTGGATGCACACATTGTGTGAAACTGTTTTTCAAAGGTGCAGCCGACATATGAAGATGTTTGCTGAGCAACCCAAGCTAGATCAGGAGTATGTTTATACTCAGATTGTACTCACCAAGCAGTTAATGGGATTGTCGTTTGCACTAATATAACTGTCAGCACTGGAGGCACATGTGCACCAGATATGACGCATAGCAGCAAGTAGATTGTATCTAGCACAGCCATCACTGGACGAATCAGATGACAGCATTAAGTGAGGTTTGCTCCTAAGATAAACTGCAAAATAAGGCTAACAAATTCCAACGAGAACTCACATCCAATATCTGCAAGTGGAACGGGCAATCCACTGGCTCCCAAATCAACACCACCTTCTTTCTTTTCTCTCCTTCTCCATTCCTCTTCAACAATCACAATCAAACCCAACAAAGCTGCATGACAGCCCACAATCAACTCTGCCGAAAACAACCTAAACGGCCCCACTCGATCCACTAACAACTTGAAAGTAGACCTCTCAGATGCATACGAGAAAGAAAGTAATAAAAACCAAAACAGCACCGCGGTCCGATTCCGACTTGGGGCCGTGGTACCAGTAACTGCATTATATATAACCGAGGCTCTCGTGGTTGGATTATTATTATAACTGTTGCTCTCATCATAATCTATAGATCCATAATTGGTCAATCCGTGACGATGACGAGATTCATTGGCGTCCGGGCTGTCCCATACGTTGTCTACGTCGGCCAGTAGGACTGCAGCGGATCGAAGTTTGGCTGCTATGTGTCTTACACTTCGTTTAAGCCTCGTCCATGCAGTGTCTGGGGATAGGCTTTCCTCTTCTTCATCGCTGCCTTCCTCTTCTTCTTCGGAGGAGGAGAAATAGTCGATGGATTGGCTGATCTCTTCGTATGATGAGCGTGTGTTGGGTGCAGCTGCGGAGGAGGGGTCGGTGTGAACGGAGCCTTCGGGGAAGACTTGTGCTTGCTCGCGTTGACGCTGTTCCTCTTCGGCTTGACGATTGAGTACTGTTCCTAGCATGATTGTAAAGCTGTCTGTGTGACCGTGGTGCCTGCTGTCTAACCTGTAGCGAGCTACGCGGTCTGGCTCATGGTTCGTTATGGTTGATGGTGCCTGGATGGTGCCTAACCTGTAGCGACAGTTGAAGTTGAGGACCTAATTGAGTAGGTATCTTACGTACGATTAAGATTAAGAAGTAGATATTACAGGGCAACTCCCAACTCCACATATTGATCTCAACGCCAAACATCAAAATCGAACGGCCACAATCACACAAGTGCAACACAATGAACGAACGAACAAAAGCAGCAAGTACGGCCAAAAAGAGTTTGAACGCTTCGCCCCCAATGAAAAGGCCAAAGCTCGTCAATTGCAAGCATAACGCATATCATATTTTCTATTGCAGTCTGGCTCATCACGAAACGAAACCATCGGTCATTGAGCATCTTTATCATCATTGTCTAATCTTCGATTCTAACACATCTACCACATTCGACAATGAGAGTCCTACAAGCCATCGTGGCTGCAGTTATACTGACATCTTCTACCGTCGAAGCTAGACGGCACCGCGGCACCACCACATCTACCGTCTCGGCCTCGACCACTACCGAGACACCCGTTGCCGAAGAGAAACTCAGCAAAAGGCAAAAGCACAAGTCTGAATCTGCAGAACCAGTTGAGGAAGAAACCGTAGAAGAATTTGAAGCAGAGATTGAAGAAGAAATAATCGAAGAGGAGATCGAGCAAGTCGAGGAGATGGTTGAAGAAACGAAAGAAATGGTTGAAGAAATCGAAGAAGAGTTGGCTTCATCTTTTATTGAAATTGCTGGTTCTTTTTCCATGTCGATTCCCATGTCGAGGCTGAGACACGGCAAGGCAGAGATGCCAATGGGCAAGATGGGCGATGCTAAATCTGGCAAGGCTGCTGGTGCAGCGTTTGCTGAAGACACACCGGCCGCGTCACTTACGGTAAGCTATTGTTGTTGCTCCATATTTGTACTTTTGAAGCAACCAATACTCACATTTGTGTACTATTCATCATCACTTCACTTGCCTGCATCAATAAAGGCCAATTTCCCAACCTATATTCCGAGTTATTACCCCACATACTTTCCTACAGCCAAATCTGGCAAGGCTGCTGTCAATACCTCAGTAGGTGCGGCTGCTGATGCCAAGGCTAGAAAGGTGTAGATATAGACATGATGGATAGATTGCATAGGAATGTTGAAGTGAATGATTAGAGAGAGTCTTCGTTTGTAATGGAGACTATTTGATGTGATTCAAGTGAAATTTTGTGTAGTTGGAATAAACTTAGTCATCTTTAAGATGTTCAGTGACATGTACTTCAAGCGACTGAGTCCTGTAGATAGTTCAAGTAAAAAGTTGTCGGTACTGCCAAGTACGGCAGAGGTCATCGAGTACAATATATCATTAAGGAAGGATACATCAGTCCAATCTCCGCACTCCTCACGCCATTCTCCTACCCACAGAGAGTTTTCATCAGTCTCCAACTCACTCTGTCTCGCTTTTACGCTCCATCCGCAACTCTATCTTTCAAGACGAAACATCCAGGCAACAACACCATACTAACGCTACAATGAGATTTTCAGTTCTCCTCATCGTTGCAATGACAGCAACTCTATCAGAGAGCAAGACGAATGGCTGGAATCATATGGAAAGCAAGAGCGACAAGAAAAGCAAAAGCAGTAAAGGTTCATTTCACGATGAATCGAAGTCAAGCAAATCACGCAAATCTGGAAAATAGATCAAGAAACAGTTCAATCGACCCTTAGTCCTACGTTTTCACCATCTCCTGGCAATGGTTATGATATCCCCACGTTGTCACCTACTTGGTCGCCCGCATGAGCACCTACTATCACATTTTCACCTACTATCAGTGAACCAATTATACTGATTATTGGAAAACAAAATGCTGTAGTGGTAAGCCATTGAGTTCTGAAGACAAGAAGAGGTGTAAAAAGAAGGGCTGTCGTCCTTGTTAGTGAAATATTGTGATAAATGTCCGTTATGGCTGTGAAGAGTACAAGATGAAGATGGCCCCTTCCTAATTGGAGCAAGGGACAAGAGAGCCATTTGAAAGTAAATCAACGTGTATGATGTGTTTAGTTCACTGTAAACATCTGTTCTAAAACTGTCGCTTAAAGCTATTTGATAAATGTTTGATTGTACCGTAAACATAGCTTCAGTCGAAAACCAGGCCAATCTTAGTACTGTGATCACAGCATACATGAGCTACAGCAGGAGCATTGTGATTGATTGATTTCTCGCTCTGTTGCTGCACATATCATCATGTGCACCTTCGTTTGCTTTGTATTCGGCCTCCATCGTTTTGACTCATTTCCATTGCACTAGCTCTAATGTGATGGTCTGACCAAACATTAAAACTATCGCGAAGAGAAGCGTCTATCGTATCAACATCAGAGTGCACATGAAGCGGCACTCGGGGTTATGATGTTTCTACGCGGTTGGCGGTCTGGCGGTTGCTTGCTGCCATCCATCGATCAGCCATATCGGTCGTGAACTCACGCCGACACTCACTGATGGTATTTCAAACTCATCGTTAGGAAGTGCTCAAGATAAAGAAGCAGCACCCATTTGGCTCAATGTACAAGCGCTCCTATCTCTAGGAGCGGGTGTGGGTGCGGGTGCTTACCATATCCTCTTCGGACATCTTCCAACTCGCTCTGAGCCGTCGCCGAAAATCCAAAGCAGAGTAGCATAGCGAAACTTAGACGTGAGTTGTTCGATCTGGACAATGGCCAAAATCTTCCAACATGGCGCACCTCCTCTATTCCGCGCTTCTTCACAAATTTGTTGCTCCATTGCAACAGTCAAAAATGGATTTGATTTCGTTCATAAATATCCCAAAGCCACCATAAATACTCTCTAGACAGCAACAACAATGAGATTGTTATTCACCCTAACCGTACTTGCATTGGCAACATCTCCAGCTGAGAGTAGTAAAAGGAAGAAGCAAAAGCAGCAATTGAGGAGACACAGAGGCATTGAAAGTACTACTTCATCAACTCAAGATGTGTTCTCTACAACTGTAGCTGTGACAGAAACCAAGCGCGAAAAACATAAGGAGAGAAAGCATGAGAAGCATGGGGACATTGAAAGTATTACATCATCGACTATGACTGTATTCTCTACAACAATTGCTGAGTCGGATCTTCTTAGCACAGAAGCAACTGCGGCAGTGACAGAAACCAAGCACGAGAAACACAAGGAGATGAAAAAGGAACATAAGCATGAGAAACACGACAAAGGGCACAAGTCAGAAGCACACAAAGGAAAAGATGAAGAATCATCAATGCCAATGTCAATGATGAATTATGGCATTGAAATGTTGAAACACGGCAGCAAGAGTAGCAAACCAACTGAGAAAACATCTGATGCACCAACACGTAGTCCTAAAGCAGGAAAGAGTGAAATGCCTACTGCTTCCAAAGCTGGAAAGGCTGAGCGTAGGTGGTAATCCAAGCATTGAAAGGCTGATGGAGGAACAATATATGTTGAAATTCAATACGTTAGAATGAGCAGATTGAGGAGTGCCGAGTGTTGTTTGATAGTTTGGCTCGGTCATTGGTGTAAGAACAGATTAAAGAGTGCTGAGTGATGTTTGATAGTTTGGCTCAGTCATGGTGTTAGTTGTTGCCGACTACAATGTAAATACAATTTACAGATGTTCTCCCCGCGCATTGTCTTTCCTTCAAATGTCTATATTCAAACACAACTTCGTTGTATGATCGCAGCAGGTACTGCAGCATTCGCAAACCAAAAATGGTGGTAATGTCACATTGTCATTGAGGCAATCGGCTTCGAAAAATGACTCCGACCACGCATAATCCAAGTTCAGCTTCTTGGCAGTTAGATTACACACTTCAGACGGCATAGTGCCCGTCATTTGAGTGTTGTGCAGTCGAATTTCCTCTGCGGCATGACCAATGACAATGTTAGACATGTGCACATGCAAATACGACATTGAAATGCAACAAACACTTACTAAGGTCTCTGCAGAGCCCTAACTCAGATGGAACTGTCCCTGTAAGTAGTGGATTGTTATTCAGGACCAGCTCCCTGAGATTAACAAGTTTACCGACGTCTGAACTAAGAGTGCCCCAGAACCCAGGCGAGTTATGTCTCAAATGCAATGCCTTGAGATTTGTGAGATAGTAGAGAGAGTTTGGAATTGTTCCTCTCATGGAATTGCCCCAAAGAGAGAGCGTTTCTATGTTTCGAAATGCGTAAGAAATTAGTGCCAATTCAAGAAATAAGCGATGCATTTCAAGTCATTCACCTAATGAGTTCATGTACCCAATTGACTCTGGTATTTGGCCTGTGATACTGTTATTGCCAAGCCACATCTCTTTTAAGTTTGACATCCGTGAGATTTGTTCTGGCAACGAACCTTTGAAGCTGTTGCTATTGGCAGACAATTTTTCTATGGAGAATGACGACAGTATCAGCAAGTACCAATCAAGGACAAAGTTATCTAACATGAAAACATATACCTAATTGATTCAACTGACCGATTTCTGATGCAATTGAGCCATTGAAGCTGTTCTTATATACCTGAAGTACTTCAAGATTCTGGAGTTGACCAATACTGGGTCCAAGCATGTCACCTTCGAGGCCTTGGCTTTCTACGTATAGAGGTTCTTGATCAGTGCGGTTGCAGTTTCCTTCGTCGTGGTTTCCATGTAAATTGAGCTGAACAAGTGACTTCAAGCCATAGAGTTCATCAGGTACCGTGCCACTCAGATAGTTCCAGGACAGATCGATTTCTGACAAGCTCAGCTTGAACATTTCTTGTGGTATTGTGCCATAAATGCAGTTCTCTTGGAAAGCAAGCAGTTCGAGAGATCGAAGTCCAGATATCTCAGGAGGAATTGGCCCAATTAAATTGTTGGATGCTGAATCGAAATGAAAATGCATGAGAGTTATGAGCGATATTCATATGGGCTTAAAATGAGGAGATTTCAGCACGAAGAAACTTACATAGATCTAGCCCTGTTACAACTCCGCTGTTATCGCATTCAACACCGTACCAGGCACATTCATCTGTTCGAGATAACCAAAGTGAATAGTCTCCATAATTATCAGTTACATTGCAGGAGTCCAGGTCTTTGACCATTCCACATTCCCAAGAAATAAGATCAAAAGAAAATGCTAGGACTGCCAGGATGTACCTTTGCAATAGATTTGGGTCGGTGACGGTCAACTGGAGTCTATCCTCGTTCACTATCCAGTCCAATGCCAAATATCTTGAATCAGCCTCCTTCATGTCAATGAATGTAGCATTGCGCTCGAGTACATTGTCTTCAATCATTTGCCTGATTCTAGCCTCGCGATGTGTAATGGGCATCATTGTAGGTGACTGCACAATGACATTTTCTTCAATTTCCTTTCGTGTTCCAAATACAACCCCTACGGCCACTGCGGCACCCGTCAACAAGAGGGCAAGAGCAGTCAATATGTGGCATGTTGTGCTCTTGTAGAACGATGTCTTTGCTGATGGATCGTATTCTGAAGCTACGCATACAGGCTTCTCGTCATCTGTCACAGGACAAGCTACAGCAAGCCCTTTCTCACTAAGGCTAAGTTCTTTTCCACTTGAATGGTGTGATTTCACGATGAAACGATCGTTGTCGATGGTACTCGAGTAATGGCTTGACGAATGCGAGTCTCTGGTTTTCTCAACGACTGGTCCTGTCTCTCCTGGTGCTACCTTTTGCAAATCATTATTCATTCTTGATGATTGCATTAACTTCGAGAGGAACCCAACATTAGCATTAGTCTGCATTGATACATCAGGGGCTGGCGCTTCAGTATCGCATCCTAGAACTTCAGGGCCAGCCGCAGGTCTAGCCATGTCATTTTTAGTTTTCTCAGTGATGTCATCAGCGAAATCTGGTGGTAGTGACGACACATCTCTTTCTTGAACAACCTCCGGGATGTACCCTACAACCTTGGCTGGCGAAGGGCTGCTGCTTTTCTTTGCTTCGTCATTGACTTCTATTGCGCACGTATCTTGATCAAAAGGTGACGGAGCTTCGATAACCTCTGGCTTCGGCATTAGTGGTCTATTGTTCTCCATGGTGTGTTATCTATTTGGTGTTATTAGAGAGGGTTCTCGTCCATCATCGCCACATTTGGCAAGACCACGACATGTTTGCCCATCTTTTACCTTGGGGTTGACATTAAAATTAATATGTGTACGACAGGTAAGATACAAAAGTTGCAGCACCAGCCCGTATCCGCAGGTTGATCTAGGTTGATCTCTCTCTTCCTACATCAGCCCTATCGCCCTCCTGTTCTTGTAAATGCGGATATTTCTCGTCATCAACGTCGTGACCTCGGTTGTGGTGTCGTCTAAGTTTGCAAATGCATTCTGTACACACAATCACGGTTCGCTTTCTAGGGTCCCATCTCAGAGATTGTCACGAGACGCTGCAAGCGACCCAAATATTGAAGACTTTTACATAGAACCGGATGATAGTGAGCTATTCAAATCACTGCAAGATACCAAGAGGAGCATGTACGGGGAAGACATACCCATTGATGATGAACTAAGACAGTCTACTTTAAATGCTGAAAATGCGTTCCTGGCAGCCTTGCTTGAACAGACTAGTCAATTTAGACAACTGAAATCAGAGCATGGGTCCGATCGTGCAGTAGAAATATTTATGGAGAGGATAAAAGAAGAGGAGAATCCAGGGGATGATATGATCGAGGAAGCTAATGATGATACAGGTGCTAGGTTTGTTGAGAGGATGCATGAAGAACAAAACCCTCGAATCATTATTGATGATGATGACATATCAGCTTGGCAATAATAGAGGCAGCGTGTAGTTTTTTGGCACTTTCACTTATAAGAAACTTTAAAACTTGAAAATGGTATTATCCACAATACCACATGTGTCTATCTTTGACATAGCATCGGCAGGAGCAACAATAAAACAACCAATCTTGTCTTGACCTAACTGGAATAGATCCAAGAATGACATTCTTTTTGGCAGCACCCCTTTCAATTCACTGATAAAGTATAAAGGTGCGTGTCGGATGAGCTTGAACCTTTTGTCATTAAGAAGACTTTTCTCCTCGAAGTGAGCTCCATTCTCTTTTCGTTCGGCTTTAGAGTACGATAGATGGTTTGTCACAATACTGAATCTGGTGGTTACCCTCACTCGCGGCAGCACCGTTGGAGGATCAAAGCACTTCCCAACTCTGCAAAATGTACTCTGGGAGTTTTGTATGCTTTCGGCAGTTTTGTAATCATCTGGTGTGTATGCAATGGAATTCGAATAGTTTCCAGCGTGATTTGCATTCACCACTTCTACATGTTCGCGTAGATTGACTTCTAATAGACCAACTGTCGGCCGAACTAAATTCCAAAACCAAGAAACAATGATATCACTGGTAGAGACTCTCTTCACAACACACCCATGGCAATCTTTGATGACGAGTTGATCCATTGGAGATTTCAACGAATTGTAGAGTAGCTGCTGTTTCGATGTGCTTTGTTCATGCCGCAGCTTGGATTTCATGACATCACTAATCCAATCTCCACTAACTTCAAACAATCTACCCTGGAGATGACCACTTGATCTTAACTCGTCATGTATGAAAAACTTCTCCCAGGATGGATCTGAAGTAATATGTGAAACATATTCAGCTTCATTTGGGCCCATCAATTTACTCATGTCTTCGTCAAACCGATTCACTCGCATTGGTTGCAGTTGTGCCACAGTAGTGGACCCAATCAGCATATTGTAAAGTTTGAAAAAGGTATAGGCATCTCCAAGTACACTTGACATGCTCACTACCAATGCAAATCCAACCGGCGAAGACTCGGAAATAGTATCTTCTGGAACAATTGATACTTTAAAGAGAGCTTCTTGCGTTTTGTTGAGTATGTCGCGATTTGGCTTTACATAAACATCAAATGACGCCAGGGCACTTTCCAAGTTGGCATATGGTGTGGTTCTGTTCAGCTGAACCAGTCCTCTGGGATGATATTGAAACATTGCAGGTTGGATTGTATTTGCAGACTCATCATACCATATACGAATAGGAGTATTATCAGCACTTGCATCAATCTCTTTGCCTCCTCCCTTAGCAATACAGCCACAGAGCCAAGGATTCTTTTCAACTAATTCATTGAGCCTGTCCCACAAAATAGCTGCCGCATCTGACGAACTACCTTCATAAAGTGAGATGGTTCTAATAGGTTGCTCCTCTATGAATCTTTCCTCGGATGGTAGCAAGTCTATCGGTGTTAGTCCATGCAAAAGAGACGGATCTATTAGAGGTGCTTCGTTGTCCCGTTGCTTGGAATAATGATGCGCGGCATCGATTGCGGCTCCTATGGCGATAAAGACTGGCATCAAAAGAGTCGCCACGGAGAGTGTAGTTCGTATGGCAAGTGACACTAAGGCTGAGAATAAGTAAGTACGGATACGGATTACGAACTTTTTCACAGGACTTACAAATAAGACTCAGAAATCCTCGTATTCGTGTTGTGATCGCGCACAAGTAACAACGGGACGGCTGTTTTCGCAGACGAATCACGAACTTTTGGCCTGGCTTCTGAATTCAAATAGGGGATAACCTTAAATTTGTCATGAAATCGCTCAAGGATACCTTTTATGAGAAGCAACAGATGGTCCCTAGAGATCTAGCTAAATTCAAATCAATTTAGTTATGACTTTTTCTTGAAATTTTCTTGGGCCTGTTGAAGACCTGCTGCCAACTCCAAAGTTCGTGTTGCTTTCAACACGGATACGGATGTGCATTTTTGAACGAACTTTTGAGGAAGTTCGTCCTCTTTCTGTCGAACGGATCCGGATTACGGCTGTTTTTCTTGGCTCATAACCCAAAACAGCCGTATTCGTGCGTACTTAATCGTCAAAAACACGGACACGGGTAACGGCTGTGGTTTCACGGGACTACAAAAATGTTCGTATCCGTAATTCGTAGTTACTTTTTCTCAGCCTAAGTGGCTCCACCACCACGAATCACGTAGATATTGGTACCTTTCACATAGCTACGGG
>JALLPI010001507.1:0-10851 GCA_036939935.1 Cyclotella atomus
TGGGGGTGTTTGCTAAACTAACTGATTCTCTAGATTAGCGGTAACAGATCAGAATCAACCTCCTGCCAATGAAACTGTTCTTCCATCAACCCATAAAAAACGCCAACAATTGTTACGGGACCCGTCGTTGTTGGCGGTGGTTGTCTCACACTAATAAGAGGTTCCTCACACCTGGTAAAATAGAAAAAGATTAAACGGAGGCAGTACATACTACATCACTATTTTTGGCGCACTCTGGCCTCTCTCACACAAATGCACTGTCACAACCATGGCGAACTCCACCAAACGCCGCCCAATAGAGCCAAGGCAACACGTCCTAATAACTACAATGGTTGTGCCCCCAGCATCGGCTGCCGCCGCTGCATCCAATCCAGCGCCATCCAACCCCTATTCAACCACCACATTCATCCACTTTGCTCCATCCCATGAAGTGAAATCTTGTGTGCAGGAGACCTCCCGCTTCTGATGGGGAGTCCCCACCTTGCGGCCCAACCAAGAATATGCCCTCAGTTTCATCTTCGAGAACACCTCCTGTGGCGGCACCGCTCTCCTTGTCAACAGGACGGGCAGGGGAAGTCACATGTCATGATATGTGCTGGTGTTTTCACCCGAGGCATCATGTTAATCATTGTGCCACTTCTCGCCCTCGCTGCCAACATTATCACCAAATTTGAGACCACCGACCACGAGCGTGGCATCATCGAAGCCAGACACTTTGACGAAGACATTGGCTTCAACGATCAGCTGCACAAAAACTCAATTGCAGATATGCAATCCTTTGAAAGCCATAACAACCGCACTCTCTTCCTCTGCATCTCCCCCCAACGCCTCCACCAATACCAGGAATTACGTGCTGCACTCCTCGCCTGTCACACGAAGAAATCCATCTGCTTCATCATGCTGGACAAGTTTCATCTTCTCTGCCAGCACGGCCTCAATTTCAGGCGTATCATGCAGAGAGATCTACCTCCGTACCTCATTGCCTGCACCACCACATGCTCTACACACAACATTGACGCCTTTTGCCGATTAGCTGGCGTGGATTTCTCTAGGAAGCATTGTATTTGGGCCCCAAACGAAGCATTCCAGCAGCACAATATCTCCATGTCTCATTGATGCAACAAAATGTATTCGCTGGGGCTATCGTGTGAACATGAGGCAGGATGCGAATGAATGAGAAAAGAAGCATGTGTTATGCAGTTGTGAGACGGCAGAGGCAGCAGCAGCAGGTGGCAAGACCCGTTGATGAGTGTAAAGTTGTACGTATGGTAGGAGGCAAGGTTTCATTGGCTCGGCGGGTTTTGGCTCCTCTACTGTGGCTGCTATCGGCACCCGGCAGCGGCGACGCGTAGTTGCGATCGTTGATTTGGGTGCATCGCTGGAGCCGAGATAGGCAGCGGCGCGGTAATAGTGTAGATAGTGTGCCTGCTGCTGCCGTGCTACTGCTGCTGCTGCGATTGTTGGCTTGCTTGCATTGCCGAAGAGCGAGAGGAGGAGCTCTTCATTGTTGTCTCTCTCAAGGTGAGTCTTGGGTGAGTTCCTTTTTTTGTTCCTTCGTTTGTTCCTTTTTTCACGGAAAGAGTTCCTTTTTCACGAGAGAGTTCCTTTTCACGGAGTTCCCTAAATAGTTCCTTATTTTGTTCCTTCTTTCAGAAGTACGAGTTCATCAGTTCTTTTTTTTGAGATGGTCATCCATTTCGGTGTTTGGCGGTAATCTCGTTAAATGTTTGAGCGAGTCACAAAATCTTTCTCATTCGTGCGTTGAGAGCGAGTAATCGCGCGAAAGGTCCGGCCGCTCTTAGGTTATATGGATCAGGCCTCTACAGGCCCATGGCACCTCTCCCTGGCATTATTTCACCGAACTGAGCACACCAACTTTAACTATGTTTCTAATTCTCTCTCGCACGGTGCTAGAGAGGAGAAGTGGAAACATTCTTTATTCACAGAGAACAAGAAAGAACTTCTACCAACTCCATTTAAGCCTTACCTCTAGGCTTTTCGCATTAAAATATCATCATCAGATTTGTGTGATCATCTCAAAGAGGGACCTTTAGACGGGAACATGACGTCAGATTTCTAGAGACAGGGTACGTCGGGGTGAAATTTCTTAGTCGAAGACCGCACAGAAGACGATGACTTCCCTAGCGAACTCTTAGTCTGCGGGTGAAAATGCGACGGTCAAACTTTCATCACGAGTACCATTACTAGAATAGAGATACAAATCCCACACCAACATAAGACAACCACAACAACCAACAAACGTTATCTACTGTTATTGTGTCAGACCAGAACCAAATAGATCGATTAACAATGTCGTCTGATGATACATCTACAACCGAGCTGATCACGTTCATCTTGGCTCAGCAGCAGCAAATGCAACAGCAGCAGCCTAGTCAAGGCCGAGACTGGCAAGCCGCAATTGCAACGGCGCATGAAACATTTCCAGAGCCCCAAATGCTTCCCGTTGACTCTCCACAGCTGGCTTCGAACATTTTGCGGCTAGATCACCTCGTTGGACTCCTCGAAAGTAGTAGTAGTTGTGCTCCAAATGCATCTCGAGCTCGTACTGCCGCGAAGGCTCAAGCGAACTACAATCTGTTACAATCGTACTTGGGTAATACTCAGGCACAATCTCCTTCTGCGTTTCAGACCAATGGAACAATAGCAGCAGCAGCAGGAGAGGCTCAAAATAGGCGTTCGAATGACGCACCACTTCCACAATACCAAGCTCAACAGAACCAGCCAGCTCGTCAGCAAAGCCATCAAGAACTCGTATTACGAGCTCACGAAGCGCTGAATAATAAATCGCAAAACATGAATGCACAACAGCTAGAAGAGAACCTTTTGACATCTATCAACTTACTCAAGGAAATTGACCCAAACATGGTTTATGTGGCTGCCATGATTGCACTGTGCATTCCCAGTTCTGGTACTCGAGTCGAAGAACAGTCGAATGCTGCTCAACAATTCCAGCAGGCTCTTTTGATGACTCAACAGACACAAGCGTCCACTTTGACCAATCATGTGACTTTACCACAAAAGGAGCAGGTCGAACAGTTTGTCCCACCTCAAGCTTCAAGTCCCATTGAGTATGTGACTACCCCTGATGAGGAAACAGTACACGGATGGTCGTTGGAACAGCTTGGTGAGTTAAGCATCGCTCGTTACTTAGTTCAGTGTCTTCCTCTCACCAACTATTCATCTTGCATCAACGACAGAAAAACACGTAGAACAACTAGAACGCGCCTCTCAATCGATACCCAGACACGTATCTATCGCACTTCACAACACTCGTCGCAAAGTGGAGAAGCGCAAGGCAAAACGAATGGCTAATCATAAATGGTCTACGCTGTCCAAGACCAAAGAGAAGCAGCTTTTTGCCGAAATGATGAACGATAATGAGAGTCTTAGAAAGAAGATCATGATATTGGCCAGTTTGCCTGATTTGGTGAGTTGATAATCGCGTTTTGTCTATTCTTACTTTTCACCGCTGGAACTCAAGTATGCATTCATTGATGCATAGGTGATTGAAATTGATGTGCAAGGTACAATCAAGTTCTGTAGCAGTCAGGTTGAGAATGTGCTGTTGCACACATCCACTGACCTTTTGGGTTCTAATATCCAAGATTTGGTTGTCCCTGACAGCCAATGCACGATGCAAAAGTTGATTCAAGATCTCGCTCCCTCCATCGAAAGACTTGCAGTGAACAACAATATCTCTGACCCATCATCTGATGCTAACAAGCATGTCTCTGAGACAACATCACTCGATGACAGCCCAGATGATCTGGAGAGCGCTTCTTTTTCTGGGTCAATAGTGAATGGCGAAGGCAGAGGTTCGTACGCCGCTTTACTGGACCGTCTTTTCTAAGTATCATTCGACTCTCATACACCCGTCTAATTTTATCAACAGAAAAATGACCACGCCTGGTACCAGTGTACAAAGTTTGCTTTGTACGAGATGATCTCACTACTGTCTGGTGTGAGCTGACTACATCGTGCTCCGTCATGTCCTTTCAAGAAGATAAATCGCAGCGCAAGAAGGCAAAAGAAGCAATCGCCAAGCTGCAAGGCAGTAAGGCCGATGACGAAATGATCCTAGAAGATGATGACGAAGATGAGGATCAATTGCTCATATTGATATGTATTCGTCCCACTTATCTTGGTAATCCAGTCCAAGAGGACCTCCGGTTCATTCCAAGAGTCGGTGCTCTTATCGAGAATGAAGACACATCGCTTACTGACGAAAAGTCTCGATCTATTTCTGCGAGTTCAAGTGGAAACAACTTGTCTGTCATGGCAACTAGAGAACAAAAGAAGCGCAAGATTGATGAGCACAACGAAGTAGACACGAGTTCGTCATTGTCTTCTAAGAAGCACGTGTGACAGGAGAAACACCTAGCCAATCTTCGAAGAATTTCAATAAGTAGGAAACCATACTAAAGAAGTTAAAAGGAGCCTTTGTTGCATTGCATGAATAATCCTTAGAATATCTCACTTCAATCAAGATGACTTGAACGTATGGATGGTTACAGGTTCGATACCTTTGTATCGACAATCTCGTGAGATACGATACGGCCAGCTGCTTTGATTCTACGTGGGAATTAAGAAATGGGAACTCCGGTGTCAGCAGAGGAGAGAGCCTCAAGCCTCAAGCATCAAGGCAAGGCAACTCATAAAACACAGAACAAAAGATCCATCTGCGATAATAAGTACCGACGATTCAGATACACACAGAATGAAGCTCATCTCATCCCTCTCTCTAACATTTGTCCTACAAGCAAACTCTCTGAGCTCTGCCTTTCATGTCCCAACCCCTACAAAAGTCGCGGTAGCTCGTGACAAAAGCCAGATCAAACATCGCGTCGCTCCAGCTATACTGGGAACCGTTGCTGCATCTCTCCTCGCGCATCCTAAACTAGTAAATGCGATCGGTGTGGGATCAAGGGTACCGCTAACCGCCGCCGCCGGAGTCAGCAATGTGGCAGCAGTCAAAGCTGTGAGCCAGACTGTCGTATTGTTGGCGTGGTCTCTCTTCCTTGTGGTTACGTTGGAATGGAATGGGTTCGAATATTTCAGGCATTTGGCCTGCAGGATTCGCAATTTTGGCAAGGAGGAGGAAATGATGGATGTTGGGCTGGCCAAGCCGAGTGATTGGAAATCGTATACGCAACAGTTGCTTATGAGGAGGAAGAATACTGGTGTTGGAGCTCGCATTGGGAAATTCTTTAGGCGTTATAAACGCAGCAAAGGCAAGTCTGGCTGCTTTGCACTTAGTTGATCACATTGCTTATATGTCTCATAATCTCGCTGGTCATTGCTTCAGTGTATGCACACGATAGCAATGACATCGACATGGCCAACAAGTTTTATCAAGAGAAGCAATATGAGCAACATCACCATGCCGTTCACGTCACTCGGTCCAAGGAAAATCATCCCACCTATCTAGAGTCTTTGTCCAGCAAGTATGCATCTGTAGATCCAGATAATACTGATGCTCTACACGAGAAGAGCTACTTGGATACTTTGTCTGATCTCAATGTGAAGAAGACGTCGTGGTCGGATTACAAAAGTGTGATTGATCACGTGAAGAAAGAGAGGCTCGATGAAGGAGAAGGCAAGTCGCAACAGCGTATTTGTTCCAAGTCGAATCAATCGTTGTCTAACCATTTATTCTCAGCTCTCGAAAACAGAGTATCTGATCTCAATGATATGATACAGATGGAGCAATCTATGTACCAGACCTCTAATCAAGCACTCAAACTGGCATTGGATGCCTCCCGGCAGCTACATCATGCCAATGACGAGCGCCAAGAAATGGCTCTAAAAGATTTAGAGGAGTTTGATAAAATGTCTGATGAGTTTCACGACACTGTGGGTAGAGAAATGAATATCGCAGCTCAAAAGGCTGCAGGTGTAATGGAAGATGATGTCAAATCTATTGTTTATGAATTGTAGGCACCTGTAGGTGGAAGAATTGATGATTGGGGCACCAGATAGAGTCATATGATCGAGACTAAATGACTACAGTACTGATATTTGACAGAAAAAAATAGCCTGCTGCCAGAGATACAACAATGCCCTCATACACAGCCAGCAGCGTACCTGGGTAACCCATTTGACATGCACTATAGCAGATGTAGAATAGCTGATTAAAATAGCACTTTACACGATAAGTAAGAACTCTTGTTTACACTTGCGTCTTTCAGCCATTCTTTACAGCCTCGGGACATGTGAAGCCCTCTGGCGGATACGTAGGCGGATCGCCCTTGCAACAAGTTGCATCAATCAGCCTGAAATTGTCCGGTATTCCTTGCACAAAGGCTTCCTGCTCTACAAAAAGCTGTTCAATGTAGTTGTAAAGCTGCAGATCGTAATTATTCTGATGAGCTAGCAGATCCCAAGCCGGCTCGCCCTTCTGTGGCAGCGGTTTCTTGTTCGCTTTGTTCGAGTTGGAACCGCCCGACATGAGCCTTTCGCGGCAAGATTCTTGGTTGGGTGGGTTGACCTTGTATTTCCATCTAAAGTATTTCTCAAAACGTGTCATGGACTCTTCAATCTTGGTCATTAAACCAACCATAAACTTGCGTCTAACAACCTCCATTGCCTTTTCTAAGTTGGCATCAGTCAACTCTCCTCCAAGTTGCCCACTGAGCTGACGAGTCATCCAGTTATTCTCGACAATATCCGATTGAGCGTACTGCTCGAGCGTCCATGATTTGAGTTCAGGCTTGTAGGACGGTTCCCAATCCGCCACCTGAATATAATAGAACATACTAATGGCACGATCGATGGGGTGGCGGAACACCGAGAACAGTCGACCTTGGGCTGTTTGTGTGAACAAATCATTAGTCTCGAATACAAAAGGAGAGACCACAATATCAGCAAGCTGCGAGTCGGCAAAGCCCATATTCTTTGCTCTTTGAATCCCCTCAACAGTGGTGGAGTCAATGTTTACAAATGGACTGCGATCGGTATCAGCGCCTCCGGGAACCTTGGGATACACAATGGCTACCTCCTTATCATTGATATGACCATCAGTCACACCGAATTCTGTGGCTTGGACAAACCGATGACATCCTCCCAATGCATCTTTGATACTACTGCCTCCTGCCTTGGGAATGTGCCAAAACATGGGTATATCAGTTGGCGCGTAGGGATCCCATGAATCCTTGAAGTTGTTAAGCTCGGGTAGTGAGTCAGTTACTGGTACTGCTGGAGGAACTGGTGGCGGCAAACGTATTAGGTAAGAGTTGTAAATAGCAATACACGATAGGCAAAAATATGAGCAAATGCTTACCATATCCTTTGGGCACATCTTTCAAAAGGGGAACTTCAGGTTCAGGAGGGGTGTAACCCTTTTTTTCTTTCTTCACCGGTTGTTCTGGTTCGACGGAGGCTACACTGGCTGAACTTTGTGAAAATTGCTGTGATTGAGTTACCATTGCCTGCTGTTGCTGCGAATCTCGAGACAATTGTTCTGATTGAGCTACCATTGGCTGTTGTTGTTCCATGGAAGTTTGTACAGGGTACACTGGTGGTTGTTGCTGCTGCTGCATTCCACCACCATAAACACCAAGATTTTGTTGTTGACCAAATTGACCTTGAAAAGCTCCCGGCTGTTGACTATATTGACCTTGCATTGCACCCTGTTGCTGCTGTCCATATTGATTTCCCACCATTCCCTGCTGCGGTGCGTATTGACCTTGCATTGGCGATTGCTGCTGTTGCCCATATTGGTTTCCAATCATTCCCTGCTGCTGACCATATTGGCTATTTAGCCCCACAGGCTGATGTTGCCCATATTGTTGTTGAGACTGTTGGTTATACTTTCCTGGCACGCTCTGCTGCTTTTCATACTGATCTGACATTTCTTTCATCATTGCCATTTGACCATTGGTATATCCCAACATTTGAGGCTGTCCTCCCATTTGATGTTGCGAATTATAATAAACGTTTCCCATTGGTCGCTGCCCATTCATAACAACATTGGATTGACTATTCGTGGGTTGCTGACCCACCATCATGCCACCGGGTTGCTGTCCGTAAGAATTGACCATCATACCCTCAGGACTGTTTGAGTATCCACCAGATTGTTGTGATTGAAATCCCTGAACAAATGGCTGCTGATTATTAACAAATTGTCCTGCCATTCCGTTCTGATTGAATTGATTGCCCATATGATTACTGTATCCCGCAGGAGATTGTTGCTGTTGTATGAATTCGTTCCCAAGAGGTTGTTGCTGCTGAAAGTTACCTGGTTTAGAGTTGGTCCCCGTTGGTTGCTGGAACATTCCAGACATTTGAGACAAGTCACCTTCTTTGTCCACAATGGAAGGTGGCTCCTCTTTCGCAGAAATTTCATCATTCTCTTCTGCATATAAGCCAATATTGCCCAATTCACCATTCTCCGCATCGTCATCTTCTCCATCCTCAGGCTCCTTCGCTGACATTATGCCCCCGCGAACATTGGGGGTAAAACCCTCATCTTCATTCAGCCCTGAGATGATCTCTGCATCACTCTCCTGGGTTTCAAGTAGTGCATGGGCCCTGTCATGATGATGCTTCTGACTCATCTGAACAATCATAACCATTGCCAAAATACACAATAGTACAGTCTTGACATTTACTCCCTCAAATATACCCATGATTGATCTACAAAGGGCATTACTACCACTCTTACTCGACCTCCTTGTTCCATAATGTTCCCTTGACCTTGAATATCTATGACCACCGTCGCCACTCCTGCGCTTACTTCTCAAGTTCGTAAAATAACTAACAATAGTACTAGTTCCATCATTATCCTCATTCTCTCCCTCTTCACTCTCTTCATACAACGGCTCTTCTCTCCTCTGCCTACCACTACTACCATCCCTCCTAGTCCTCCTCCTCCTCGCCTCCACATCGACATGACGATGCGATGCCTTCCTAGTAGAACCAGAATGATCCGAAGTCCTTCCCGAACTAATACCCGAACTTGTATTTCCCGTCCGACCGGATCTCATGGAGTCATCTCTTCCCGATCTATCAGAATGAAAGTCAAAGTTACCTCGGGCACGGGGATCGGGACGAGAGGCTACGGAGGTTAAATCGTTGAGGCTGGGTGATTCTTCGTCTTGATCTTCTTCGTCGTCGTCGCTGCGATGATCGTGATGATCTCCACGGGTGGTGTCGGTGGTGGATATGAAGGAGTTGTCACCGCGGGGTGGGGAGAGGGAACGGCGCATGACAAAGTTTGTGTTGAAGATGGAGTCTTCTTCGTCGGATGCCATTGGCAAAGCAAATATGGAAAAATGAAAAACACAAGGAAAGAAGGGGTTGTTGTAATCTTTGCAAAGTACCTTTGTAAATAGAGTACATTTGTATACAAAATCATATGGAATGTTTTGAGTGTAAGAGGTACAACTCCGGTCACTCAAATGACCTTTAAGGGTTGTGGTCATTCTCCACCTCTAGCCTATGGTAGAGAGAAGACAAGAGCACTCACTAAGCAGCTAGAACCAGCAGAGATGCCCCATTGCTGTCAATACAAAGAATGCAGGCAAAAGTCATCTTGTTGTTGTTGGTGGACTTACAGTATCAGGCAGCTTTGGTGGCTTTGTTTTGATGAGATGAGAAATGCTGTCACATCCATCTACAACATAAGAGTTAGTAAATGGAGATCTACCAACCCCTTGCGATCAGTGCTCGTTTGATGAATCATATTAAGTGTGATTGCCAAGTTCCAAGCACATGGGCAATTCAAAAACTTGGGCTGACTGGTGCTGGTGCCACCTGCCACCCATTTGGTGTCAATGTCATTGACAATACCCTCACCAAACTCACTTACTGAGGAAGTTCTGATTCTCGAGTCGACAATTCTGGTTTGGATTTAGATTTGGAGATTCTTTGATGAATGTTTGGATGATCCACATTTGAGAGAAGATGACAATTTACTTAGTTGCCTTCTTGGGACAGATGAATGCATTATGTGTCGTTGGCTACTGGAAAGCACTAGTGTATTAAAGTGTAGGTAGAACAATGTGACGGATGTTGATAAATGTATTGTATGAAACTTAATCAAAGCAGCAAAAGATGTGAAATGAGGAAGTTCAGTCCTCATTACTGACTTGGGCTGCACATAAATATTTTAGCTGAAGGAATATCTTCTGTTTGAAATATCTACTGTATACATAAGTGTAAACAACATGTTGCAGTTGAATCTCTCATTGTCTCTCAACTGTCACTTGTTGTAGGAATTGTATTGATTCCTATCATTTCCAAATATTTGATGAATATTTACTGATTTGAACACTTACTTCATTGAGAAGTATTTTATTATCAGATTGGTATAATAGTATAAGTATACTTGTAGGGGGTGCACTGATAACAAATTGAAAGTGAAAGCTAGAGAGCAACGGAAAAGTTATCTTTTGTTTGTAATCCAAGCAAGGATACAAAATTGTCCTCAATTGCTTCCAAACTTTTTGCACTCTCACATTGACCGCCTTCGACGGCGGATCTCCAAAATTGCAATTGAAGAACACCCCCAAAACTCCCATTGGTTTTCTATGTTGCATCCCACAGACTGATTGTTTGCCGATTCGGCCAATGCTGGTCATTATAGGGGCATGACATAAGAGACGACCTGCATTGCCAGATCCATCCTTTAGGTTGATCCTGCTTTGGAAATCCCAAAACAGTCACTTTCAACGAGCCATCAAATCCATGTTGACACCCCTCCGCTGAAGGGAGACAGGAGACATCCTCATTGCTCAGCCTACACCCAACATATTCACTACAGACCTTTTGCATCAGGGTAAACAGATAATTAATCGAGCTTAAATCTATTTCTAGATCCGACACAAGATT
>JALLPI010001510.1:0-24812 GCA_036939935.1 Cyclotella atomus
CACTGAAAAAGTGGGCCGTTTTTCAGCGACTACCTGCGGGAAAATTTTCAGTATTATGATCGTTCAGGATACAATAAATTTAGCCGGACAGATGTGGCAATTCAGTAAAGCCAAGAAGAAGCTCAAGAAGCAGCTCCTCGATCCAACGTCCAGTGTACACAACATGACGGCAGATGATGTCTGGAACTCCAATCCAGAGTACAAGCAGTATCCATTGTTCCCAAGGAAGAGAAGAAGGCTGTAGAGGAGGACGATAGAAACGCCGATTTGTTTTATGTGCACTTTCCTAGAAGTGAACTGAATAAACGCGGATATCCTCATTGGGATGGCAATCGAGCAGCGGAACTTTTGGCGGCCGACATTGAAAACAATCTCCATCTGAGCATGTCTGCAAACAAGCTCCGTGAGACGAGGGATGAGTACAAAGAGTTCCCTAAGAAGGTGTTTGCTCATCGTGTTTACATCGAGAAGACAAAGAAGAAGGGCAAGGGATTTTGGGTTCATGGACCCAACAAGAAAGGAATGAAAAAGTATTTGCAGGAAGCTCTGTCTAAACGAGAAGGAGAAGTTCGGTTGAATGGTTGAACGACAGAATAGCTTTGAGGTAATAAATCTTATGTGATTCTCGAACACCAAAAGTGAACTCATAAATGTTCCAGGATGGTGGATTTTTTTCGCAGTGAAAAATTTGTAACACACACAAATTACGGGGGTTCTGAGTCACGTAACAGTCATGCATGAGAAACCGCATGCTGTGGGACTCAGAAACTCACGCGCAATTTGTGTGTGTTACAAATTTTTCATTGCGAGAACAAAACCTTGATGCTGGAACTACTACATAATCCGCATCAATTGAATTTCCCAGAGGGGGTGGGATAAATCCCACCCCTGACCACAACATAGATTATGGACAGCATATCTCTTGTGTTAGTAAATCTTGTTCTTTTGCAATGCTGTAATACTGGTGACAAAATCTTACCATTACAATATTGTAAGACGTATCTTACCTGTAAAACAGAAGGAGAGAGATATCCCCAAGGATGGTCAATGGAAGGGTGGGTGGATGGGCCGCAGCTATCAATCACTATCACTGGCGCCATCGAGCACGACACTGATGTTGACATGTCGGCTGATTGCATGCCTCCAATTCCCGAGAAGGCAGGAGACGGCACAGGGGGTGGTTAAGGGTGGCTATGGCATCATCAGTGGCCTGGGGATGAGGGAAGGGCCAGGGTTGTCAGAGGTTGTTGGCCTAATTGTCTTCGACTTTATGTGGTTCTTCTTTCTTCTGCGCTCAGCTACGGGTAAAACAACAGTAAAATGTACCTAAAAACTGCACAAAAACGACCCTTTGAGACGGAAAAGATATCTTACAACTCGTTGTAAGATTTTCGAGTTGTACAAGCGTTCTCTACTTCTTTGCTAGCTTTAGCACGGCGGACTAAAAGCTGGGACTTCTCAAAACCTTACAACTTTTGTAAGATGGCTAACAAAAAATCGCGGGGACTGTAAGATTTTGAGGTCTGATGATGCACACAAGTACATACCATTATCTGTTGGGACACGTGTGTCCCCCTTGTGAACAGGAAGGTCCTTCCTTGGTAGCAATTGCTCCAAAATTGCTGCAAATCATTTTGATTTGCATCCTAACTGTGAACTCATTTAGTGGACATAGCAGACCATTTCAATTTACGTCCAGGCCAGGAGGCACAGGCAGACAAAATGGGTGTTGTGATGTGCGAACAACCCTTTTTGTTGTTAACACGGGTCATGTCATGTTTTGGGCCTTGGCTGGATAGAAATTTATCAATCTGTACGTCTGACGGCCTAAAATGATACTTATACCTATTTTTAGCACTAGAAAACATCAATGTTTGGTACGCAGTAAGGTAAGTAAGTATGTTTTCAATGTTGCTGATTTGTGTCCCTGAGCTTCTGATCCTTCGCCACCGGTAAAAAATGTTGGAACATTTGAGTATAATATTGAATTGGTGATGGATTTTCAATGTTGCTGATATTCCCTTGTCAGTACCTGGTATCTGTGAACAAAACATAATTGCAACAGTATGTATTAATTCCTCTTATACAATAATTTTTCTGGCACCACACAAGTAACAAGATTACTGTTCAATATTGGATTACTGAATCAACCAACCATATCACTGAGGAACATTTAAAGTAGTGTTTTGGACACACACAGCAGCATTCGGATTTGACATCAAAAGGGATCATTAGTAGTATAATTGAATAACGCACATTTGATCTCGAATATGGCTGATCCTGGGCATTGGGCATAATCAACCTCATGGGTGGGTGTCAAAATGGATGTTGTGATATGAAGACACATTCTACTTTTCCCACATAGGTCCGTTCATGGCATGTTTGGGCATTGGCTGTTGGCTGGTTACAAACTTATCAATCTTGAGCCAAATCTTTAAACGCAAACACGATATTCAATGACGAGGACGAGGAGGATGAATATGAAGACGATGATTTGGATGACGATGTTAGTAGCATGGGTGATGACGATTTTGACGATTACAGTGACGATGAAGATACCGTCGTGCCAGAGGGTGAAGATGATGGAGACGACACGTACGATGAGCCCAAAGGCCGTGATGATGATTCTGCTTTCTCCACTGTTGATGGTCGTCAGCAAGACCTGGATGGCTTGAAAGAAAAAGGCAGAGATATCCGCCGTGACGCGAGAGAAGAAGCCTTGAGGGATCGTATTGAGGAGCTGGAGGAGGAGAAGAACCTAATGGAGGAACAGATGAATCAAAAAGTCTCTGCTCTTGAACAGATGTTTCAGTCACAGATGAATGAATTGATGAAGAAGCTGGCTGAAAAGAGTGTTGTCAATAATGAAGAGGAAAATGTCAATGTTGAAGGAGATCAGACAGACGAATTTATGGACGCGGAGGAGACTATGGATGCTACTGCCAAGCATTCCAGGCCGGGGGATGTTGATACTGGTGCACAGGGGGGCATTTCTTCCTCTGCTGCTAGTAGCAACGTTGCCTCGGCCGGCGTGAAATGAGTTCTCGGAGCTGTAACTCACCTTTAACCACTGGTGAGGAGGCAGCTCGGACAAACGCGAAATGTAATAGTGGTAATGGGGTTAGGGGAAATTCGTCCAGGCGCACACGCTGCCGTGGGTCTGGGAGGCGAGCAACTTGTTATCGACTCAACAGCGAATCGTGGGCAGCTAGGTCTAAACATAACAATGTGAAGTTGAAGCACGAGGATGTAGTGTCCATGATGGAGAGGAGGTCGTTTGAAGCTAGAAGGGCCAGAGTCACTGATGTGGATGTTAAAAGGTGGGTGGAAGAGGAGGATTTTGAGAGAGATAGGGGTGCAGAGATGGTGCAAATGGATGCAGTTCTTGCTGAGGCAATGGAGCCGGTGATAACACACCCGCCACATGGATCGATACCGGAAGAGAGGCCAGACGGCGTCTTTCGAGGTCTGTTGGTTCAATTGAATGGAATGGTCACCAGACAGGTGAAGAATCGAAAGGCTCGGATGATGAAAAACATTGTGCAGAAGTATGGAGTGCAACTAATCGGTTTGGGAGAAGTTGGGATCAATCTCAAGAAAGCCAAAGTAAAACGACTCTTATCTCTCCTTCCTGATCTCGGTTTGCACGCGAGGTGTAGCACGGCGCATAACACACACGAAAACTTCGCGGTGCATCAACAAGGCGGTGTGGCCACAATAGTACTCGGCGAGCTACTAAATTACTACAAGAAGGGTACGAAGGATTTTAGGAATTTGGGAAGATGGGACAGCTTTTTTCTTCAATCAATCGATGGTCATCGTACGAGAGTTGTGCAAGGATACGCGGTTCAGGCTGCGAGGTCCAAACGAGTTGGCTCGGTCGATCAACAGCATGTTCGATATATCCAACGTAATAACCTTGGCTCAATCACGCCACGAGAGCTATTCGAACAGGATCTTATTTGGCAGCTTCAGGTATGGAGGGCGCTAGGAGACCGTATCATTTTGATGATGGACGCGAACTGTCATGTTTTAACAGGTAGATTGAGTCGAGCATTGACACATGAATCTATTGGGCTGAGAGAGATAACTAAGGATCATCTTGGTAGCCTCTGCCCAAACACACATGCCAGTGGCTCGGAGCAGATTGATGGTGTCTGGGTGACTAGTGATATCACTATCACTGCGGTTAAGTGGCTACCATTTGAGGAGTCTCCTGGAGATCATAGATCGTGCATTTTTGATTTCACCACTCTCTCAGCGATAGGCTCGGTAGAACGGAAAATCTCACTACCAAAGTGTCGACGGTTGATCTCGACGAATCCTGGCGCAGTAGCGGCTTATACTGCAGAGATGGAAAGACAGTTTGACATACACCAGATTGAGCAGAGGATGGCAGCTATAGATGAAGTTACCGCCGGGCAGTTTCCAATATCAGAGGAATATCAACTACAGTCTGACCGTCTGGATCAGCAAGTCGTTGAGATACAGAGACACTGCGAGGATCGTTGTCGAACAATATATCGTCCTGATTCGCCTTTCTCGCCCGACTACTCATTGTGGCATCAACGGCACCAAATTTTTAGGACTGCTACCATGTGGCAGCGTCTCAGTTATACCTTCAACGACAATGGTGGTCGGAGTAAGGCAGTTACAAGAGTTGAGCGAATTGAGGATGGGAATGTAGTCGAGTACACAGTACAGGAGGAGATGGAGCAGGTGGTGCGTGAAGAAACTCAACACAGATTCACGCTTGCGGAGTCTTCTCCACTGTGTCAAGGACTGCTTGGTGAGCAGCTGGGTTATTTAGCTGATACTGAGGTAGCCCGAGCGATTCTAGATGGTAATTTTGTGGCACCAGATGGACTTAGCGATGCCACAGTCCTTGTGCTCGATGAAATATCACGTATTGCTTCTATTATCCGGTGAGGTGATGTGAGATTGATACTAACTGCGATGAATATGTTCACTATTGGAAACAAGTGAATGAAGGCACCTCATCATCGCGATCTCAAATCCACTTTGGGCATTACAAGGTCTCGGCCTTGTCCATGAGGTTTGCTGCCTTCTTTGCACGAAAGCTCTCCTTCATCGCAAGAACTGGTTGGGCTCCAAGCAGATGGGGTTTTGGATTGACAGTACTGCTAGAGAAAATTGCCGGTATAGCTCTGGTTAACAAGCTCAGAGCCATTCTTCTGTTTGAGGCTGATTCGAATATGTTTAACAGCTTTGTTTTCGGAAGGCGCGCAATGGAAATGGCTAGGCAACATAATCTTATACCTCAGGAGCAGTATGCCGAAAGGCAAAGTGATGGGCAAGACGGCGCGTGGCTCAAACGTCTCTTTGCGGATTTGTCAAGACAGCTCCGTATAGCGATTGGGATCATCTCGGCTGATGCCGAGCAATGTTACGACAGAATCGCGCATGTGGTGGCCTCGCTTATATATCAAGCTTTTGGGGTTTTCGTGTCAGCGGTGATTGTCATGTTGTCCTCTATTCAGCATATGAAGTTCTATCTCCGTACCGGTCTTGGCGAGTCAGCTGGGTTCATGACGGCGGTGCTTGGCAGTATCATCCAAGGTCTGTGTCAAGGCAACTCCGCCGCACCGGCAGGCTGGTCTTTGATTAGTGCGGTTCTGGTCAATGTTTATAAAAGTCTTGGGCACGGTGCTTATTTCGTTACTCCCATATCAAGAAAAGAGTATGATACAGCAGGAGTTTTGTATGTGGATGATGTAGATCTTTTTACCATGCGCTTCAACCTGCCGATCAAAAAGTTATGGGAGGAGGTAGCTGCCAGTACTGAATGTTGGACCGAACTTCTCACGGTCCCAGGAGGCTCCGGCAAAGGAGAGAAATGCTTTGGTTATCTCCTGGACTACGAGTGGGATGACACTGGGGCCTGGTACTACGCCCCCGTTCCAGACATAGAGTTGAACATTATTTTGCCGGATGGCAGCAAGGAGGGTATTGCGTTGCTGCCTCATACTTCTGGACGAGTGACATTAGGCATTTCCACCTCGCCAGACGGGGATGACTCTCATCATCTTCATACTCCTGGTAAAGCGAGAGACAAGTGGCGGTCAGTTTCGACTAGAGCTTCAGTTTGGCTAGATCGGTTAAAAAATGGGCATCTTCCGCCGAAGTACTCCTGGGTTTCGTACAGGCTACAACTGTGGAGCAGTGTGCGATATGGTCTTGGAACATTATCAGCTCCCTTGGCGCAATTAGGTGAATTGACAACAAACTTTGCCTTCCGAGCTCTTCCTTACTTGGGAGTGAATCGTAATATTCGAGCTGAGTTGAGGTACCTGCATAATACTTTTGGAGGAGTTGGTCTGCTGTCTTTGTCCTCGGAAGCTACAATTGCTCGAGTGAACCTTTTTATGCAACATTGGGGCATGCCAACACCAATTGGGCAAATGCTGCAGGCAGTCGGCCAGGGCTTGATTATGCCCCATTTTCCCAGTACACACATCCAAGGGAACATCCTTCACAGCATGATTGGTTGGTGTGGGAAAGGATGTGGAGTCAGTATTGTTATGCTGATGGCTCCCTTCCGAGATCGTTAGGCAAATGGCTCCATCACACACATCGGCGGTGGGAATGGTTTTATCTTTCAACCGAGGATGTGATAGTGCAACGGGTAGGGCATGAACACTGGGCGTACCGGCCATGTCTTGACGCAGACTATGTTCACACACGTGCTGGTCACCGCTACGCGCGTGTTGGTCCATGGCAATCGCCAAATCTGAATGGCTGCCTTCCAACAACGGTTCGAATTGAGGGTGATGAGATAGTGCATCTAGCAACAGGTCCGCCACTTGCGTGGAATGAGCAAAAGACCGAAGACGAATTCTGGAGTTTTGTTTGCAGTCTTGGCGGAGAATGGCTGTGGGAGCATGTCTTCACTCCCTTGGGAATAGACGCCTTGGTGGATGCAATCGCTGGAGGTAGTGCTGTTTTGGTTACAGATGGCTCATACAGTCGCAAGATTCGCTCAGATATTGATGGCGCTGGCTGGATGATATATTGTCGTGCCCGCAAAAAGGTGGTATTCAAATGTTCATTCTACGAATGGTGCCGTGAGGCTGGTTCGTACCGTGGGGAGCTTTTGGGGCTGCTGGCTGTGCATACTCTCGTGATGGCTGTAGAGAAATTTTACGATCTTCCTCCGGGCCCGCGCGGGTTAGTGGCATGTGACAACTTGGGAGGGCTTAACAAATCAAAGGAGAGGCGACGGAAGATCCCGCCAGGCGCTAAACATGCTGACATTTTGCGCTGCCTACGTCGGGTCCACGCCGCTATGCGAGGCACACTTCAGTACAAACATGTCTACGGGCACCAGGATAAACACAAATGCTATTTCGGCTACCATGTTCACGTAGTTGGCGACGGACTCGTGTTCCCTACGGGTTCCTACGTAGACTCTAGTATATCAGAGTTGCGAGGTGTCAAGATTTTGGCTTTGCAATTTCTTGCTTGGAAAAAGAGTACTTCAGTACAAACATGTCTACGGGCACCAGGATAAACACAAGTCCTGGAAGAATATGACATTACCTGAGCGGCTCAATAAAAAGTGTGATGAACTGGCAAAATACGCAGTCTCACGAGGGATCATCGAATGTCCACAAGTTGTCTCCACAGATCGCCAGCGCCTACCGCTCGAATCAGTAGCCTTGTTTTACAATGGCAGCAAGATCAGCGGGGAGTGTGGGAGAGAGATACGCTTCCAAATAGGTAAGGTTGAAGCAAGGTCTTTCTACATCACCCAACTGGGATGGTATGCAACAGCTTTTGATAATGTGGACTGGGAGACGCGTGATAAGGCCTTGCATGGCAAGCCTGATATGTTCAAAATGTGGCTTTTCAAGCAGTCATCTTCTTTTTGTGCTACCGGCAAAAACATGGGGCGGTGGTTCGGGTCTGAACATACGGCTTGTCCTAATTGTGGTCAGCCTGATGAGGACTCTGAGCATCTACTGCACTGTCGTGATTCAGGGCGATACAGCTTGTTCCGATCCGAGGTGAATAAACTGGTGGTTTGGCTACGTGAGGGTACTACAGATCCGGCGCTGGACGCATCTACGGCCGATACAGTACAGTTATCTGCTTAGCTCTGCTTCGATGCTCACGGTGGACGACTGGATGAAGAAGTTCATCCATCAGTTGATTCATATCGTGCACGGTCAATGGATCTACCGCAATATTTCGAAGCACCACGATACTTTGGGATCGATTCGCAAGACAGAGCGTCGTCAGCTATTGCTGGAAATAGATCGCTTGATGACTCTTACCCCCGAGGATATGCCTGAAGAAAGCAAGTTCCTGCTGGAGGTCGATTTTGCTCGGTTGAGAACTGGTGATATCATTGGACAACATTACTGGGTCCACGCTGTCAAAGCTGCAGTTATGGCAGGACGAAGGAAAACATTCTTATCACGACGGCGCAGGGCGGCGTCTTCCGGTCGCCGCCGTACACTTGAACAGCCTCCAATACCCTACGGTGTGGCAGATGATACTACTACTTCCATCAAAGGCACTGCTCGCAAGCGTTCTCACGGTGGCTCTGGTTCTACAGATGATGCGTCCAACAAACGTCGTAGACCAGATTGAATGTCCTGGGTCNTGTCAGCTGCCGGCCTGCTTGCGCCGAAGAGTAATTTAGTTATGCTGTCGCCCCTGGCGGTCATGCTGTGCATTGAAACATTGGCATTGAAAGATCCTACGGACCACGCTTCCTATGTTAGTTTAGACCTAAGTGTGAATTAATACGTATTTATTTATTTATTTTGCCCTTGTCTCTATTGCCTCGCAATTGTATCCATGAAAATCGCCCCCACGGGTCTGTGCCACTTTTAAGTATTCTGCCAGTTACTCTTCCCGTAGCTGCCATCAACACTCCGCCGGGTTGGTAGTCAGAAGCAGATAAATTTCTTCTTGGCGCAGCTGCATTCCGAACATATGATGATCCAATTCTAACGTTCAGTTGACATTGTAGTACTTCTATTGTTCTTCCAAAGGCAGCCAATTTACTCTCTGGGAATGCTGCTACATCTATTTGCAATCGTTCTATTGCTGATACTTCGGGCAAGACATCTACATTGTCTTTTAATCTTATTCCATTTGGATTTTGTAGTGCCAATCGTATTATACCATCTTCTTTGACTATCAATTCATCTCCTTATGGTACAATTCGCGCTATTCCTGGATTGCCTGGTTCTGGGACTGGGATTCCAAATCCCTCATAAATTGTCTGTTGATCGTATCTCCTCTGTGGTGGTGGTGACTGATTCGATTCCTTTAATTCCTTCACTCTCGCACTTGTGATGCATATACTTTGTTCCTTTTGTTTCTACTTGGTTCCTTTGCTAGGTTCAATTTAATCTCTTGTTGGGCACCCCCTGCCCCATTAATCCGCCAATCACTCCTCCTACTACTCTACTGCACCATGTAGACTTAGTTCTTGTTGAGTCGAGCCCTCCTAGTCCTGGAGGCAACTGACTCATACTGCTGAGATTTCTGGTCATTAGTTCTCTCGGAACTATTTAATTCAGTATTGCTGTTTACTGTATCATCGTCTATGTAGGACCCGCCATTGTAGTTGGAGTTGTGAGATTTGAAACCTCCTGTTGAGCTGTTGCTACTATCTCATCGATTTGTTCTTCTTCCTCAGGTTCATCATATTCTTCAATTCTCTCGATTTTGTGTTCTTTTGGTGTAACTATCTTTGGTTGGCCCTTCTGAGGTGGAGTGCCAGGAACCTCTTCCTCCTTGGCTTGAGGTTCTTGTTCATTGCCTGCATTTTGAACTGTTGTTGCAATCATTTTTTCATTTAGTTCTTGATCTTGATGGACTGGGTTGATCCCTTCCACTTCGATTTCAGGGCATTCCTTCATCAGTATGAATTGAGCTATGTCTTGTTCGATTTGGGCAGTTTCCATCTGTCTTTGGGCTTGTTCCTTTGCATGTAGTTCCTCTTCTGAGGCTTTCTTTTGGGCCAATTCCTCTTCAGTCAGTGCTGGCTGTTTTGTATCAAGGTCTTCCATGCTCAATTTAATTGCATATGCTACATTAGCATCCTCTATAGCATCCAGTGCTTCTTCATCTGCTTCGTCATCTCTAGTAGCTTTCACTTCACAGTGCGCTTCCATTACCTGCTCCACGTGTGGAGACTTGCGTTGGTAGAATTCCACTGGGTCTTGTTCTACTTCAATCTGGTCATTTGGATCCGCCCCTGCTAGACTGTGATCTTGATCACTATTTTCAGTAGTGTCACACAGATTCCAGTTTGCGATGTTATTTAGGCCTCCATATTGCTCCTGGAAGATTAATTGAAGATTCAGACTCTCTTCTACTAGGTCTACTATGGCCTGTTCCGCCATTGCTCCGGACGTGTTCTCCAGCTTCTGGAGAGTCACATGCTTCATTTGCAACAGGCGTCTCTTCAACCAATTCTCGCACCGAGTCTTGCATAATTGGGGTAGTCTCTGCAATTGCATCCCTTAGCATCTGAACTATATTATCGGCTAAGCGCTCGTTCTCTTCTTTGGCATTCTTGTATAGAAATCCATCTTCTTTGTATGCTCTTTCGAACACGTCATAAAGCGCATTTGAGAGGTCCACCAGAGTGATCGATGATATTGGGCTGACTTCTCCATTTGAAGATGCCGTGACTGTTGTTAGGGGAGCTGTTAATGACTCCTTTTCCTTGATTAACTTGGTGAGAGTTACAAGGACCTGCTTTATTTCTGACACTTCTGCATTGAGGTCTGTATTTCCTTGGATCCGAGAGCTATTTGACTAGGTATGGTTGCTCTCGACTTGTCCCTGCGACTGACCCTCTTGTTCTTCTTTAGGGTGATCTTGATTATCGTCTTGAATGCTTTCGCGGAGCTGCTCGTGTTTAGATTCTGCTTCATCTAGTTCTTGACTAATCTCTGGCCACATTGCAACCGTTATATTGGCCGTTGGTCCTATAGTCTCTTGAAGAATAGTTTTAACTTCTATCATTCTATGTTGTGCTGCCTGGATACTCATTTGTGATACTTCCATTACTATTGAGCTTGAAACATTTCCAGTCAGTACATCCTTAAATAATGCAGTATCGTAGTCTCTGTCTCTGATAGTTCCATTTGCTTGATATATCTTGAAGAAGCTTGCAATTGTTAAGTCCGAATGGTCCTCTTCACCTGGGGTTGTCGGTGGGTGAATTGTCGTAGTATCCACATCTGACCATGTTGGTGCTCCCTGCACTAATAGAACTTGTTGGAATTGCATCCTATTGCTATGCTTTTGGATAGCTTCTTGATGGAATATGTTATCAATTTCATTAACATTTATTCTTTGCACTTGGCCGAATGGGAGTGATATCGGTGACTCCGTAACAATACAAGAGAGGCTTGATACTGATTCGGTGGATAACATTGCAAAGTTGGAGTCAGTAATGTGCTCCATATTTGTTTTGTTTGTCCAATCCATTGCGATCTGGCTTGGGGATTCCCTAACTGACCCCATTTTCAATATTGCATCCTTGATTGAATGGATTCCGTGCTCTGGGAGTATCCCTGGGAAGGCCGCAATCGCCTTAAAATGAACTGGTCTTGATGAGATAAGCTCGAATTCATTCGCATATTGCTCGATTAAGCGTAGCCATTCCTCCATGATCTTGCTCTCTTCTTCCGTGACCATAAAAAAGTATTGACACAGAAGCTACTTTCAATTCGCACTCATATGACCTTGTTTCCACCACCTTCTTGGAAGGGTTGCTCCGTTAAATTGGGCATGAGTTGCCTAGCAGCTCCTACTTGAAATCTGTGCTCTGGCAAAAAGATTTCACCAAATACTCGTAGTTCATGGATGAAAGTGTCTGCATTATCTGTTGAGACTTGTATAAGACTGGTGAAGTCTTTCCCCGCTGGAAATAACAATGCCGGATCATGTATTGGCACTTGGTACCGTCCATTGCATCTTGTAATCATCTTAGAAATTGGAGTATACTTCCTAAGTTGCATCATTTGGATAAGATACTCCAATTTGCCTGGCTTCGTTGCCAATATCTTGATTTGATCATTGCTCAGAAGATGCATTCTGATTCGTATGTCTTTCTTGGCAAGCGCATAGTTTTCTTTGACATAGCAGTCAATAGCATCTTGGTAAGGATTTTCAGACATTTGTGGGTATGCTTCTGGTGGAGCTATTGTAGGAGCATCCAGCTCAATATATTCTGTAACTTTAAATCCTTCAGCAGAGGAGGGGCCTCCATACATTCCAGCTAAAACTATCTCCCTTCCTTCTTGCTCTGATGTTTCAAGGGCACTCACAATGGCAGCATTGTTGAGCTCTGTTTCAGTTAGTACTTGAATCTGTGGCATTTTTTGTGGAACCTGACTGAGCAGTTGAGCAACCTGATCCTCGGGGATAAGCTCTGCTACTACTGCAGTAGGGCCGTGATCTTGACCTTGTATTCCTGTTAGAGAGGTTGCAGCCTCATCGTCTTCATCTTGTTCCTGTTCTACTTGATCCCCTAATGCCGGAATGTCCGATTCTATTTCAAGTACTTCTTGAAGTGATTGTTGCTTGAGTCTTGACTCCTGTGCTTTGACGATACTTTCCCAGATATGCATTATATTTCTGGGAGCAGGTGGATTAAATATCGCTTCTGGTACAACCTCTATTGCCCATTGATGGAATTCTCCAGGGGTGTTCAGTATGTCTTGAAGTCTCGTCGGATCAACATATGTATTGACTTGATTTATCAATGCATTGATATGGTAATGATAGCAACGGAGAATCCAGCTCCTCATTAGCTCAAGTGCCACCACTGGGCATATAGTTGATGCTTGAATCTTTGCTAGGGCTGACTTCGAAACTATTTCCTTGTTTATCAATGGATAAGCCGTGTCTGCCGAAAGACTAAAGTGCTTCATATTCTTATATTTCCGATGGAAACTGCGACCGGAGTTGTCATTGGTTACTGCATTTTGCAAATCTTGCATGCTACATGTTATCCATATATGGCTCACGAACATTGCATGGCGCACGTCTGCATGGATGGATACCATCAATGGCGCCACACTTGAGATGACGTCCCATCGATTGTAGCTTGATAAAGGGCTCAACATTGGCCATCTGAAGTTCTCATAATTGTCGAGGATTCGACGGATCATTACATTGCTCTCTGGGGATCCACCAGTTCTTCTATTATTGAAGACTATATAAGCATTCAGATGGACCCAAATGTTAAGATGATCATCGCTTGATAGTGGATGTGTGGCAGCAACATCTCGTAGAGCTTCGATCTGTGGGCTTTGCCATTGCACAGATACTCTAGTCCTGTTGAGGGTGTCTTGATTTGCATTTGCATTTGATGCAGCCCGCTCGCTCGGGCGTAATGATTCGGGATGAATTGCTCTGGCGAGCCTGTTCCTTGCTTGACTATCGCGTCTGGCTTCTGCCATATTCATTCTGGTGATAGTATCTTCTTGCGCGGTCTGATCTTCTTGGTGACTATTCACCAATCCTATTACATTTCCCACAGGGATCGAGTCATTTTGTGGAGCATCGTTGCTCCTCATTTCAGCAACAGGAAGGGATGGATGAGGTTGTTGGTTTGATACGGTGTTGTCATTTCTTCCTCTCCTATTGTTGAGTTGGTGAGTTTCTGTCTCTCGGCGGTAGGGATTTGGAGCGCTTGGCTCTATTTGCATCGTTTCTGGTTGCCTGTTTTGATCGTCATTCCCGACCTCATGGTCGATATTTTCTGGATGTGCTCTGGCTGAGTTTACATTCGACACTGCTATCATTGTTTCCCCCTCATTTAAGTTCTCATTTGCCTATCTCTACGGTCTTCCTCGCTCCTGTTTCTCGGGTGATCTTGATATCTCCCATCATAACTGTTTTGGCTTCTACCACGGCCTGATTGTCCCCTGCCACCTCCTTGAATTCTGCTATCTCCTCGGCCTCTGCCGGATCTTCCGCGTCCTTCTCCCGAATCTCTGTTGTCATAATAATCTCTCGACTCATTTTGAGGTCTATCTGCATTTCCTCGATCGTTGATTCTTCCTCTTCCATCTCTGCCTCGCCCGTCTTGTCCTCGTCCTCTTCGTCGACCTCTGCCTCTTCCTCGTGCAGCATAGTAGGCGTTGAATCGCGCCATATTTTCTAGTTCAATAGCCCTACGCTCAGCCTCTCTTTCTTGCAGCCTAATCCTCCACGATTGCCAGGCTTCCCAGCCTCCGACGTAATTTAATTGGCCTCTCACGTGGTCCTGTGGGTTTCTGTATCTTGGTAATGTAAAGTAGCGTTCAATTTCTTCTGGAGTCCGATTGAGCCGGCGCATGCCCCACGCTCATCGGGATAGTTGCTCTGCTTGCTTACTTGTTCTTCCGTGTATTTCGTGCAGTCTCACGCAGTAGTTTATTGTAGTTCTCACTCCTCTTGACGGACTTGATCGACGGATTTCAACATGGTTTAAAGGGTAAAACCAACTTTTCTTACGTAGGAATTAGTACATTTCTACTAAATTAGTAATGAAGTAAATTCCATGTGAGAGTTGTTCCTTTTTCGAAAAAGTGTAGCATCCCGCACCAGATCTAAGCACATCCCTACAGCACCTGGACTAGGAGAGGCCATCGCCCTACGCACCCGATCACGAACCCTAGCTGAAGCCCATGATGCCAAAGCCAAAGTCAACCTTGTCATGCTAGCCAATGCCGCCCAAGCCACCCGTTCCAACGCAGCCATCAATGCCTTCATTGCCGCTGCAGTCCTCGATCACGAAACAGGTGAATCCCTTGAATACTGTCAACTCATCAAAGCATCCCAAGTACAAAAAGTCTGGAGCTCCTCCTATGCCAAAGAACTCAGCCGTCTCTGCCAAGGATACAAAGGTCCTGATGCCGCCAAACCACCTGTAGACGGCACCGACACCTTCCATGTCATTGACTTTGCCGATAGTCCTCTCGACCGTCTCAAAGAAGTTTGCTACAGCAATATCGTCTGCAAAGTCCGCACAGAAAAAGCTGATCCGGACCGCACCAGAATCATGATAGCCAGCAACAGAATCTGCTACCCAGGCGATGTCGGCACCAAAACTGCTCCCCTTGAACTTGTCAAGCTCATGATTAACAGTGTTCTCTCCCGCAAAGGGGCCAAGTTCTGCACCTTTGACATCTCTAACTTCTATCTCTGCACTCCTTTGGACCGACCCAAATACATCAAAATCAAGCTCTCCGACATACCGCAAGACTTCATAGATGAATACAACCTCATGCAGCACGTTCACAATGACTAACTACCAATGCGAATGCACCCCCGGTCTTTGGCGCCACAAATGGCGGCCCATCATGTTCACTCTCATCGTAGACGACTTCGGAGTTGAATATGTTGGTGAAGAACATGCCATCCATCTGCGTGACACCATCAAAGAACACTACGACATCACAGAGAACTGGAAAGGTGATCTCTACTCTGGCATCAACCTAGACTGGAACTACAACAAACGCACTTGTCGACTTTCAATGGAAGACTACATCGATACTGTGCTCACCAAGTACAACCACACACGACCGAAGAAGCCAGTACTTTCACCATTCAAAGCCGCCCCCATCAACTATGGAGCCAAAATCCAGTATACAGAGGACACCGACAACTCAGCACCCCTGGGTGAGCCCGGTATCAGACGAGTTCAAGGCATCGTTGGCGCTCTCCTTTACTATGCATGTGCGGTCGACAACAAATTGCTGCATGCCCTAAGCGAAATAGGCACACAGCAAGCAGCAGCAACAGAATCAACCAACGAATGAGTCAACCACCTACTCGATTACTGTGCTACATATCCCAATGACGGCATACTCTATCGTGCCAGCAACATGATTCTAGCAGCCCACTCCAATGCAGCCTACCTCAATGTCAGCAAAGCGCGCAGTCAAGCAGGTGCTCACATCATGCTTTCAGAAGACATCCCAATCCCAGCCTTCAACGGTCCCATCCTTACCCTCTCAAAAATCATCAAATTTGTCGCTTCCTCTGCCACCAAAGCAGAACTTGCGGGTCTCTATGTCTGTGCCAAAGAAATGGTCCCACTATGAAATTCCCTCGAGGAAATGGGCTGGCCGCAACCCAAGTCTCCAATTCAAACCGACAACACCACAGCACTTGGTGTTGCCAACAAAACCATCATCACCAAAAAGATGAAATCCATGGACATGCACCTCTGGTGGCTCCGCTGCCGCGAATCCCAAGGTCAGTTCCGCTACTAATGGGGACCAGGGTCTACTAACTACGCTGACTACCCAACCAAGGCACATCCAGACATGTATCACGAGGCAATGCACCCCACACATGCGGGATAAACATGTCCTATGTTTAAAAATTCTACTGAAAAATTCCTCACTCCCTCCGCTCACTGCAAGGGTGTGTTGAGGGGCAGCTTTTTACACGTGACTCACATGTCACGTCACTTGATCTTCTGCCACTCACTAGAACAGTGAACAGAGCGCATGCTCTCTTCTCAGAGCCAGCCGTGAGATCACAGATCCCTCTCGTTGGCTCGCTCCCATCTCGATGCTATTGTAGTCTGTCATAAATTAACGACATAACTAATACCATCTCAATGGTGCTCTTTTGCAGAGGGGATCATGGTGGTGGTCTCAAATCGATTAGATTCGTAGTATTGACGAAGATATGACTCTAGAAAGAGTCGGAGGATTAGTAGATATGGATGGCTATTTGGAGGAGACTTTCCTTAATTGATTTGACTGAGATGAATCGATTGGCTGCTGTTGATCCATTTAATTCATCATTGAGCATGGAGATGGATGTGGCAGTATATGGAATTGATGAGAAGATAGCAATGGATAGTATAGGATGATGGGATTTTGGAATGGATCATACTTCACAAGAAGTACAATGCACTTAATATTTGATATCCATTTTCACGGGTGCGTATGAATAATAACGTACTATGAAACCCAACAGGTGAATGCCATCCTTGAGTGGAAAATTGTGTTTACGATCCTTTGCTGGGACGTAACGGAGCTCACCACCATCCGTCTCAAAAATATAAATGAGTTGCTTCTTGCCTGAGGCAGGCTGCTTATTCTCATGAGAAGAGCTGCGAAGATGACGACTGGGTCTTGGCATCCTGGGTTTATCAGCTGATGCAATAACAAAGCTGCATTGCATTAAGGCTTCAAGGACAAACTGGTTTTAATTATAAAACTCATGGGACTTGTTCTTGCTGGAGCTTCTATTCCATGTGCTTGTCCCTTACTTCATCCAATATAGGTTGAATGGTGAAGTGTATTGTTTGTAAAATCGCCATAACCTCCACCCCCATAACGAGCTACTGTGACTCCAGATTCGTCTCTTCACATAATCTGACCATAATCACCAATCAAAATGTGTGTGGGGTCACTACGTACTATTATGAGCTATCTACGTAACTCCACATTGACCAACGCGTGTAGCGCGCCCAGGTACTGGGTCATCTACACTAAGGAGGCGATCTAAGTCGTCTTCCTGCCGAAAGTAACGATCCTCCATCAACCCATCAAAGAACCTCCAGCAATTGTCGTCTTCATCCCATTCGTCAGATTGAGACAGTAGGCTGCCGCAGAATGAGAGCTTGGTGAGAGAATTGTTGATGTGGTTTGCTAAGCGATAGTGATTGTCGCTAAACCCAGTTTTTGGTCAGCCCAAGTACTAGGAAGTTGGGCAAGGTAAGAACCGTCGAAGCAACGGGATGGATTAGTAGCTTTCCATTTCTGGTCTGCTGTCTGCTTTGCCAAAGACATTGTAAGGAGTGCGGTGGTTGGTGGCAATTTTGGCTGCTCTGGTAGTGTTGGGCCTGTCTGCGGGGAAGTTTGGGAGGGGCAGTATGTTGTAGTCTTCAATGAATCTTCGGAATAGTGAGCCGAAGCCTCCAAATGGGCCGACTGCAATGGGGATAAAAACTTGATAAAGCGAATGATTTCGCCAATGACTTTGTCCAGTCGGATAGTGCATGCCGTAATCGGATTTGTACCTCCCCTGGGGCGGACAAACTTCATCCTCTCTCCATCTCCCAAGCGCAATTCCATTTTGTTATATTTAGCAGCTTCGGAGGTGGTAGAGGTTGAAGGTTTGGTTGAATGCACAATGGTGACATCAAAACCGATACGAGTATATGGTGTCTTCCATTGGCCTGAATTCAACGAGTGATCCAGGCGTATTGATAGGTCAAATGGTTGGAGGCATGGCAGGGATGGTACAATGTTGTGTGCTTTGCATTCAACCTGTGTGCCAGAATCAATCCTGCCAACAAGGGAGGATACGCTAAAAGATCTTGATTATTTCATCCCGAATGCCATTGCTAGACTTGGATTTGTGATTGACCTTGCAGCCAAGGCAGTGGTCTCCGTATGGATTGAGCATTGCACCACATTTGCATTTGAAGTCGGTTGTGTTGTTGATGATGGGGAGGCGCAGCTTGCATTGTAAGGCTGTATGGAAGGTATGATTCTTGATCCGGTGTGTTTCGTCAATTTGGCTCATTGTCATCAGTGCCACGGAGGATTGGTGGTCGAGTAATGCATAGGATCGGGTGGATATGTGGTGGCGTGATGCTTTTGTTGAAAAGTACTTTGGTCTTGATCTGCCTGGAGCTGTGTTCTTTGATTTTCTCGCAGGAGCCATTAAGTGATGCCTTGTAGATATAGTCAGTGGGCGATTCTGGTTGGTGGAATGAAATGTTGTTGAAGGTGTGGAGGTATTTGTTAAAGATGACCCATGATCGATTTGAAGATGAATCCCAGTCGTTAAATAGTAACTGTATTGCAGGTGGGAATTGAGGTCTATTCTTGTTAAAGCCCAGCCATACGCCTTCTTGTGAGTATTGGAGACAGCGCTTTGAGGTTGTCATGTAGGCGTTGATGGCGTTTGTTTGGGGGTTCTGGATGCCAAGGCCTCCCTCTTTGATGGAGATGTCAGCCATTAGCTGTGCGTGTGGGGGGAGGTTGGTTGAGTTAGTAACGTGTGCAATTAATTCAGCCGTTGTGTTGTCAAACTGCGTCGTCATTGGGCTGTGCCACAGTCAAAAGTTCAATGGTAGTGCTTCCAATGGAGTGTTGTAAACTGCGTGGCCAAAAAGGTGGGTGATTGTGTGTGCTGTGCACACGCCAAAGATCCAGAGGATGGTTTGGAGGTCATCCAAGTTGCTTACTAGTTTGACAGCATGGGATTGTGCTTTGGCGATGACATTGTCGATGAAGTTATTGCAAAATTCTGTTGAACCGATCGGTGCACCAAGAACCCTAAGGCAGTCTACAACTTCGTATGGCATTGATGTACCAGAGCTGGTTTTCTTGGTTGAGTAGGAGGCAATGGGGCGTTCCAAAGCAAGTGTCGTCATGAGTTGGTGCATAGGTCCGCCTTGCTATTCATTCTCGCAACAAGTGACGTGCCCGTGGTAGTAGTCAGAATTCTAGTCTTCTCTGTGTTCAAAATTGCTCCAAGCGGGCGTGCTAATGTCTCAAATCATTGTAAAACATATTCAACATCTTCATGATGGAGGACGCAGTTGAAGTCATTGATGTATGCCATAGGATGAAACCGATAGAACCGTGGCCGTCGTTGCCGCCGTTGTTGTTGAGTTTACGGTGCGCAGCGCGGCTTTCAAGTTCGGGTATGATCCGAGAAAGGATGTCATGTAACACGATGGCGGCAAAAACAGGTGATGCAGGGCAGCCTTGGGAAAAACCCTCGTTTACTTTGATAATGACCCATGTGCTGTCTTCTTTCCTGACGAATGTCTCCCCAGCGCCGTCGTAAATTAGGTCTGCAAAAGGTTCAAGAGTCGGGAATTTTCTGCCATGATTTCACGCAGCCTCTCATGTGACACGGCATTGAAATATTTTGAATGTCCAATGACACCAGAGCTCTTGAAGGAAACTTGCCATGTCGTTCTTTGTCGATGATGTATTTGTCAACTGCCAATTGAATTGTTTTCACGATTACGTTGACTCCGCCACTGACCCCGATGGCATAGTTGAATGGCAGAAGGTGCTCAGCAAAAATAGGCGAGTACTCCTTTAGTAAAATGATTGTAGCTATCCGGCGGATGGTACTCCTAGGGGCCGAAGCTTAGTTTTATTGTCGGGGTCCTTTTCGAGAGCAACCAGGTAAGTTTGCCTTAAGAAGGTTTGAAATTGATGTGGGACCTCACTGTTGATTACTCTATTGAAAAACTCAGCCAATGCCTGTGCTTGCTTGGCATTCGTTTGGTCGATAGATCCAATCTTTGGGCAGCCTTGATGTATAGGTCAAGAGAATTACAATGTATTCCAGTTGCTTTTCCTCTGTTCAAGTGCGATAATACATGGATGATGTCTTTGGCTGCGGTAACTAATTTGCGCCTCGTTCATCCGCTCCGTGTGTGCTGACTCGTGGTTTGATGCATCGCCGCTCAAGTGAAGGAGGATGTAAGTTGTGGAGTACATGAATATTGGATTCGTTAATGAGGGCAACTGGAGCATGCTTGGTGACTCTTGCGTTGGCGCTCTTGAAATTGTCAAGATCTGCAGCTACCTGTGCTGCTCGTTGGACCTTAACTGGTGATTTGGCTTGTTGCTTGGGAGTTTTACTTCTGACTTGCCTTGATTCTTCGTAAAGTTCTCGAATCTTGCCTTGCTTGAATTTGCGTAAACGCTCATGGATAGTTGCATTGAGGGCTTTGCTTGATTGTGGATTGTCGGAGGGTGTGTTGATTGGGAATAATATCAGCTGTTCAAAAAGGATTTGTAATTGGAGGATTGGCCATGAGTCGTACAACTCTCCATCGATGTGGTGGGGGTGTTCAGGAGGCTTTAATGTTTCGTTGCTGGCTTTTACTGCCCCCCCCAACTGAAAGGAAAGTCGAAGTGACGCTTTGTTTGAGTCTCCATCTGAGTTTTGTGGTTAAGGGCGGTTGCCGAAAAGTGGGGGGTTGTGGGTTCAAGTCAGACAAGAATACAAGTCCATCCTGCCATTCGGAGTCGTAACTGCCTTCTAAGTCACGGATAATGAATTGTTCGACAAGCTGTAAATTGTTAAGTGATCGAGTTGGGTTGTGATTCTTCCGTACGGGGTTGTTTACTGTCGTTAAGCTCACAAATAATTCATCTTTACTCTCTCTACAAACAAATAGATCATTTTTTTCGAGCTGGGCATCGGTAAGCTTGGACAATTCAGCCGGATGTATTGCTTTCAAGTGGTCTCTGACATGTCGTCGAGGCACCCAGCCATTATTATTCACTCGTCCTTTCTGGGAGTGGGCACAGTTAGTGAAAGGACAGTGATGCGCGTGATTTAGAAATTTCTAGCTGTGCCGGAGAACACATCGTCGTCAATGTGCATATCTTGCTACCGCTCCAAAAAACGTGCTCCGAGCACCATTTTGATATCTTGATCCCCTCTTTTTTATCAGGTAACACAATACTAATTTCAATTAAAATACCTCGAAACACCAAGTCCATTGCGGGTTCGAACTCGGAGGGTCTGAAGTCAGACTCAGGTCCTGGGACACGGTAGCCTGCGCTGAGGATCTTGCCATTATCCTGCAAAATGTCTTGCTGGAATGCTTTGTTCTTCAAGAAGTACTCATACACCTGTTGGGGTGTGGTAGCCTGTAGGATGTGTTTCTTGAGTTCAGCGTCATGCTTAGGATGGTTGTACAGCTTGACATATTGGACGAGTGTGTGTGATGCCATGGATTCAAGATGTTTGTTGATGTGGACGCTCTGGATGAAAGTAGATTTTGCGACGAGGGAGCTGAAGACCTTGTACTTGTTGAGGTATGGGGCTGTGGAAACATACTCACGTAGAGGGCGGATGAGGCCGATTGGGCATCCCACAATGCAACTGAGGCAATCAGGGAAGTAGCAAAAATGAGCCAGACATGTCTGGCCTTCAAACCATGCTCCAAAGCTGGGCTTGAAACCATTCAAGAACGTGAGAGTATCATGCAGACAGCCAATGTCGGGCTGCAAAATCGCCACGAAATGGACCTTGTAGGTACTGTGGTTATCGGTGGTGTGCCAGTCCATGGCAGAGTCACACTTGTTACGTTCGCCCACCTTCCGTTTCTTCAGGGACGACTTGTTTTCCGGATGGTCGTAGGCAGAATCTGCATCATTGTCGTTGTCCCCACCGCCGTTGAATGCGTCTTGAGAGTTCGAATAATCCTCAATTTCGTCGTCGTCATCATCGTTCTTTGGAGACTTGTCAGCTGCATCATCGTCGTCATTCCCATTGTTGGGGCCGTTGTTGTAGGATTCGTTCTTTCTATTGATGTGGTTTTCGTATTGCTCACACAGACCTTTCCATTTATTCATGATGAGATGATAATGGTGTCGGCTGTCGCATCTGCCCGATATCTTGCCAGTGATTTCAAGGGTGGCCGCCTTTCTGGCCTCCAACAATTGCGTATTGTTGCATTCAGTACACGAGTATGCAGATGCACCGTACTCGTGATAAATTCTGCCGCTGTACTCAGGCCACATAGGATCCATGAATAGCTTGAGTTTCTTGTAGCTGTCAACACCGGAATAATGGAGCTCAACATAGTGCCAAGCGTTGTTTTCATTCATGAAAGCCTTGTGTTTGCATCCTGATACATTCTCAACAAACCATTTAGCGCCAACTCTGGCCCGATCATAATAATTCCCATCATATATGTTCAGTGTGCGGATGCCTCCACGGCCGAAGATGACTACATGAAATTTGCCGTTTCCATCGTGACCCAGTTTGAGGGATGCATCGAGGCCCTGAATATGTCAGCGATGGTGGGCGGCTTGTCAGGCTTCTTGTACTTGGATTGGACAGTGGTAAAGCCTTCGTTATCATCTTCCTCGTCTGCACTGATTGGGAAGATACTAGGTACTTCAATTTGGAACATGTTGGCGAAGAAGGTTGCAGTGCGGGACATGGTCTCTGCATTTTTGTGGAGGACGATGAGGCCAGAGTAGATGGCATCTTTGGATGATTCTTTGCCGGCAGCATTTGTGTAGCTAGGGATGACACCGACGATCTCGCTGTACAGTTGCTTCATGTTATTGTGGGTGGTGTCTTCAAAGATGTTGTCTGTGAGGTGTTCAACCAAAATAGATTTGAACTTTGAGTTGCAGTGATCATGGTTGGATGTGATGCTTGTTGGGGCAAAGTTGACTACGTTGTCTCCCTTGGGTTGATTGATTTGTCTCCCAATGGAGAAGCGTTGTGGGAAAAAGTTAATGGCAATGGGGATTTTGCCAAAGACATATAACGTTCTTCCGTAGGTAGCTTGATGCAAGTCAACTGCTGCTTGAAATCCGTTTCGAGAACACGCGTACACAAGTGAAAGCGCCTTGCCTTGCTTGCCGTTGATCTTGGCCTGCCTGCTGGAGTAGAAGAGGATACCAAGAGAACTGATACGCTTCCATGCTGTAGATAAGGAGAGGGGTAGGCCAGGGTGCTCTTCAGAGGCAGGAAAGTTCTTGTAGATTTCTTCTATCAAACTGCTCAATCCTCGGTGGTCTAACCTGTCCCACCAATAACCACCCATTCCATTAATCAAAGCAAATGTCATCTGGTGCGGGTACTGAACCGAGTTGATCTCGTACCGAAACATTCTGGCCCACTCAGGGGACGTGCCAATGTCTACTTCCTTGGATTTCTCGCCGATGATTGTGCATTGTGTGATGTCTCGTAGAATGACGTGCCGATCGTAGTCAGAGTAAGAGTAGTCTGAAGGGGGACCAAGGCGACGAAGGTGAAAGGTATTAGCCCTATCTCCGAAGATCGGCTATTTTTTCCTTTTGCGTATTGATTTCTTTATCCTCTTGAGGCAGCCACGTCGATAGACCGTATGGATATTGGTTTGTATTTTGATGCCACAATCAACCTGACGAGGATTCGGCACCGGCGGTGGACATTGATGATCCGTGGATTGTACAACAATGCTGAATTGACTTCATCTGCCTTTGGAAAGTAAGTGGAAAGTTAGTGTTGATAATAATATATTATGCCTTGCAGAGAACCCCGAGAGGTCCGTTTTTACCTCCAATCTCTTTCCCTTGGCTTCTCATCCAAAAATAATCTCTCGGCCCGCGCACCCAAAAAGACCTCAACCATGGCCGCCGCGACGGTATCAGCGCTCTAGCTCCTCACAAACCGCTCGTCTCCCCTCCAAATCGCGGTAACCTCTTGCCCCAAGTATACCCAACAGGGCCCCGGCGCGCCTAGGTNTTTGAGTACCTTCAGGTGCTCGCTCAGATTGCTCCTCACAGGCTTGTATTTGGGGACGAAAAGCATCTAAAGGGACAAGACCTCTTCAATCGTAAGAACAGAAAGAATCCAATGACTGGAGAGATTCCACTAATGATGGTCAACCCAGACTTCAGAAACACTTACAACCTTACTGGCTTCTGCAAAATCGACCTAACAACACATGAGCAGGCAGTTTGGTGTAGTATTCACGAAGATCTCAACGATGCAGACAACTTTGCTTTGGAACTGGAGTCTGCTATTCAACAGGGATTCATTGGGGCAAGTTCTAGATTGATAACACTGCGGTACATACTGGAAGAGAAAATACTGTCTTGCAGGAGTATTTGTGGGACGAATATGGAATCTTTCTGTTGTTCTTGCCACCAACAGCACCAGAATTTAATCCCATGGAGCATGTTTGGAAGCATTTAGTGTACGAATTGAAGAAAGTTCCTTTGAAGTTGTGCCAGGAGATTAGCCGCGTCACCCCACACACTGCTGCCCATGTAGCAATCAACATCTTGAGAAACGTCTCACATGAGCAAGTG
>JALLPI010001511.1:0-17900 GCA_036939935.1 Cyclotella atomus
GGTTGGACCGGTAGCGAGTCAAGAATCATGTCTCGATGCCTGTTCTGCTTGTAAAGGTGAGTTGCAATGATACGTGATATACCTACTCTGACTGAACCGTTTGCTAAATGAAGTAATAATCCAACTTGCAACTGCAATGGGTGAAAACTATACATGCAACATCTACCAAAACTCCACACCACAACAAGGCCCTCCATCACCCGGACCCCTAAACCTAGGATCCGTAGACACACCCGCCATCACCGAAGCCTGCGCCACCTCCTCTTCCAAATCAGCAATCAACTCGGGAGATGAACTCGGCCAAGCCTCATGTTTTCTCGCCTGCGATCGCGGATTATGCTGCTTTTCTGAAGAAGAATTCTTTGGATCCAATGCCACTACTGTGATTGGATGGATGGCCTAAATCGTGTTATGCTTCGAATGTATGGAAATGTGCTTTGTATAGCGATTGCAAGATATTGATCGGTACGGAGATTATGAAATTATATACGGAGCCGATTGATCCGAGTGACTACGGGATTGTGGTTGAGAATGTATCGTTTCATTATTGTCAGTGCGGGACACCGGCTGGGAATGGAAGTTGTGGGAGTAGTGCCATGACGGATTTGTGTGTGGATTCTGAGTATTTTGCTTCGGCATCTTGGATTGGAGGATCGACGTTTGTTGTGGTTGCTGCCGTGACTCTTTCGATGTTAGCTTCTTAGTAAAAGCACATTTCTTAGCTGCATGCTGGGATTCTCTGCAGTTCAATAAAAAGAGCAACGCGAAAGAAGCAATGACGAGATACGACAGGGTGGTAATCAAATAAGCATTGACCTACTTGTTATCAAATGTACAAAGTGCATTGCCATTTAGGAAATCATTGTCATATGCCAGGATCCAGGATATCATTGTCACAAATGTCATAGTTCTTCACAACTGTTTACTTGCTACCCTCAATATCAATCTTTACATTAGGCTTTAGAGGCCCGTTAGTTCCGTACCACCAGCCCTGTGGACAGGAGCATGATAATTAGCACAATACATGGCCCATTGATGATTCAAGCAGGAAGAACACAACCATTCAACTCACCTTGGTCCACAAATTCCAATAGACATAGGGAAATATCGTCTCCTTTAGAAAGAAGAAGAATCTATGCGGTATCTCTCCATCCGTACCCAATAGTCGATGAGGGAACTTTCCATCCGGACCAAATGTCTCTGCCAACTTTCCACCGTATCCAAATTCAGCCAGCATTACCTTGTTTCGAGCAATGACCAGTGGACACGAAGCATAACCTGAATACATCCCATCCAAAGGCAATTTGTCAATGCTGCGTTCGATATTGTGAACTACCACAGGAGCTTGAGAAGTCACGGCGGCAGCAGTCTTGCTGTTTGGTGTGTTGGTACAGTCGCCCAGGCCAAATATGTTATCGTACTTTGTTGACTTCAGTGTGTGTTTGTCTACATCGACCCAACCAGCGGAATCACTAATGGGTGAGTTTCTGAGGAAGGCTGGCGCACTCATGTGTGGTCCAACCTGATGAAATGTTGTTGATAGATCAGACATAAGTACGGCATGAAAAGACACCAACTGTAGAAACTGATGGACATAAGTTTCAGCACTTACATGAAGCATATCAAACGACTTTTGAACCTTCTTATTCGTATCCAAATCCAAGAATGTGGCAATCTTCCTCGCTGGATCAATTGCAATCAACTTGTGTTTGAATGCAGCATTGACTCCCCTTTCAATACGTATCTTTTCTAGTTTGTCAGAGTAGTGCTTTACTCCAAACATTGCTCCACCCTATCATAATGTATGTTATGCAAAATAGATCAGAACCAATCAGCATCGTATTCAATTGCAAGGTTGAGATGAAAAGCAAGACTTACGGGAGTACAAAATGTCAAATCGGCACCATCTCTCTTTCCCTCTTTCCTCAACGTGTCTTCCAATATCCACATGATCTTCTGAGGGGCACCTGCACACTTCAAGACAGTGGGTGGGAACGTAAACAGGTAGGTGGCAGGATTGCTTTTGATTCGATGAAATGTCTCCCAGGTTTTCGTGCAGTATTTCGGGTGATATACGCTGACTACACCGGAATCGGGTTGTTCGAGTCCTTCTTGGAGACCTGGTATGGCATCCCTGTAGTTGGATGAGTTGTGGTTGAGCGTGTAGATATAAAATATAGCTTGCATCTATCACAAGTGCCAACACAAGAGAGCAGCTCACCAATCTGTTTGCATTCCAGCGGCCACAACAAGATAGTCATAGTCAATAGAACTCCCATCGTCCAAAGTGACAGAGTTCTTTTCTGGATTGAAAGTGTTTACCTTCTTGGCGATCCAATCGGTACCCTTGGGAATGACATCCTGATTTTTATAAAGATGTTGAAACACAAACATAAGCTCTGCAAATCAGTCAGACAAGCAATGAATGACAGTGCTAAGTAGCACACTCACCTTCATATCCTTGACACTAGCCTCTCCGCTGGCCAATCCACCGCCGACCAAAGTCCAAAGCGGCTGATAATAATGCTTGTTACTGGGTTCGACAATGGTAACGTTCTTCAATCCCTCGTTCTGAAGCATGGCGGCCACGCCGATACCGGCGGTGCCTCCTCCCACTATGACAATCTTCTCGGAACGTTTCTTGACGAACATCGGGTAGGATACGATGTAGACGCCTGTTACGGCCGTGGTGGCAGCGGCTGCTTTTAGGGTGGTCTTGGCGACGTTGGCCCACATGGTTTATTCTGTGGAATTGTCCCAACTAATGAGATTATGAGAACAGCAATGCGACAGGGCTTGAGTAAGAGCCATCTTATCGATGAATCTTTCACGGCTCACGGTGCTACGGAGCATTATTATTCAGCCCTTCACAAAGTAATATCCGAACCGGATCAGCATGGCCCGGTCCCTTTAGCGGAGCCGGCCTAATAATGTAAAATGTGAGCGCACGGAAAATCCGACGTCATGTATAAATATTCCTTCCGATCAATTCCGATTTAGTTGTTCTCTCTCTCTAGAGTCGTTATTACCTACTTATCGGTCATACCGCTTTCTCCGTCCTCGGACATTAGAGTAATGCCTCTGCTTTCTTCTCTGCCATTCCCCCAGGATGAGGTTTATGTTTGATGGATTCACTTGTCTTGTTGCTCTAGATCTTTGCATATTGATGTATGATATTGAAATGCCTAACTTTTCACTTTACATTTGGGCAGTTACCCCATAAAGTCCATGAGTTAAATACATTATTATTTATGTGCCCATTATACCAACCTATACGAGAAGTTTCAGCTTTTTAAATAGTCATTATAATCTTCGAGCTTGTTCAAATTTGTCTTTGTTGTGTCAAACTGACCCTAGTCTCCTTGCCTAGCCAAAGCAGGACTACCAAGTCCACTCCTTCAGGAGATTAGTTATGAGCCCAACACTACTGCCTTGGTTTTAAGACGATATGATCTTGTTCAATAACTATTGGGCCCCTTGAGTTGTGTTATTTTCAGCTACAGAACAATGACAGCAAACAGCGGCAGCAGCTTGGAAACAGCCGTATGATGTACTCACACCTGCTGCATGAACCTACAATTTCAGTTTCTATAAACATGCCTTTTAAAATGCCAATTGTACCTGTAATACCAGCAATCCGACTGGTCTTCCACTACTACTACTACTAGCCTGCAAACAATATCTCAAACTCAAAAATTACATTATCATCGATATCTTCCTTATCCCATTCAGAAATGCTCTCAGAATCACGTTATCAAGCAGTATTCCCTCACACCATCAATACAGCTCGTTTTTGCCTTTGGACAAGTTAAGCGCAACAGCTCTGTTTCATTGCACTCTCTATTGAAGGGCAATGCCAGTAATATGCCATTCTTTGCAGTGATGCTCACACTTCAAACAAGCAGAAGCAGTTCATAGGGAAGGTTTCCTTTTCTACAATTAAAAGGTATTGAAACTATTATTTCATGCTTTACCTTTTCGAAACTTCAGATTTTTCCTCCTGCCGTTTTTACAGCCGTTCACGAACCCCGTTCACTCAGCTGCAAAAAATGTTGGATAATGGAAAATGGAGCCGTATGTCTTTACTGTCAACTCATTCACATCCGACCACCGGAGCTCGTGGTATGTGATACATCGTCACTTTCAATGCTCGTCAAATAAGGTTGGTTTAGAACCGGTCGGCCAAGTAAATGCAAAGAAAATCAATTCAGCTTAGAATCCAAGACATAGTTAACAGAGATTTGCAAAGATGGATTTTCAACAGTCCCATAACGAGCTATCCGAGCCTCTGATCCAAGATGATACAACAACAACGACGGCACAAGCTGCTGCTGATGCGCCAGCCAAGCCAGCACAATCCCGTCCAGCTGAATCTTACCACGGCAAAGCGTCACCCCTCTCGACAGGAATGCTCTTTACCAATCCCAAAGGTATTGTCGATTCCATACCTGATCCGAGTAAACCATGTCTACTGTTTTCAGACTGGTGTCCCGTCGGCGAATGCGCCTACATCTCCCTTTTAGAAAAGGAGTGGCAGCACTACACTGCAAATGGTGGATATGAAAACACGTTTGTATTGCGAAAAGATAGGAAGTTGTTCACCACAGTGCAAGTATGCGAAGCCTTGGCAAAGCATGGAGATCCTGGTAGCAGATTATTAAAGAAGCTCAAGGGTATCAAAGGTGGCAATTACAAGTCTGTACCTAATTCACCGGTATTGGTTCATGATGGGAATATAATAATTGAATTGTGTCTGAATGATGTCAAGTCCTTGGGCGGGAATGGGTTATTGGGATTGTTGCTGCCTGGGCACATTGATGAGGCTATTGGAGATAAGAATTCGTTAAGGCCGGGCGATGCTATTGGATTATACAATATGAACTTGGTGAGTGATGGAGTTTGTATTGAAGCAATAATACCTCTGAGAATGCTCATGTGCTCATTATTCTTTAACTTTACTTAGTTCATAAGGAGACACTCCAATCTACCAAATCTCGTCAACGAACTAATTATATGCCAATCACACTCTCAACGAGTCAAAATATCAACGGATCTGCTTGCCCTACTAAAAACAATTGACGCAGATCTTCAGAAATTTGAAGGACCCTATCTATGCGGAGATCAATTCACACTTGCTGATATTTGTATCTTTCCATTCATGGAACGGATCGTACTAGTATTGTCCAATTATCGTGGCTTCTTTATTCCTCCGTCGTTGACACATTTGGTATCTTGGTATGAAACAGTATTGGCTCGACCTTCCATTAGGATTGCCACGGCAGATCGAGATGAAGTAAGCATCAACACTTATTGCTATGAGCAAGTAGGGAGGAAGCAGTATTTGCTTGAAGTTTATGAGTGTCAGATACGAGGAGAAGTTGGTATGTTTAAAGAATTAAATGATCGAGCTGGACAGATTGGAGTAAATGTTTATAGAGAGGCATTGGACGAAGATGATAGTGATAGAAGAGTTTGTGAGGTGAAGGCATGTCATAAGTTGCAGCAGTGTGTCATTAGTTGAAGGTTTCCAGGAGTGCGCTGTGGGAAACTTGTCGGTATCAATGTGATTGTAAAGTAGTCATGAAATGCAGTTGGTCTTTACTTTGTATTACTTGACTAAAGACAAATATTTGCGTAATGAGATCAATGTAATATCTTCAAACTAAAGTCAATACAATCATAACCCTGCGTCAACTTTCCCTGACTAATCACATCCACATTCTCATCAAAATAATCACTCATTGAATCCATAGTTATCCCCCCACTAGCCTCAACAATTACATGAGGATACATTTCCTTTAATTTCTTGGCATCCTCTTTCAATTGTTGTGGTTCAAAATTATCCAACATGACAATATGTGCTCCAGCCTCTGCTGCCTCAATCGCCTCATCTAACGATTGACACTCTACTTCAATCTTTTGCGTAAATCCCGCCACCGTCGCAGCCTTTTTGACAGCCTTGGTTATACTGCCCGCACTCCAAATATGGTTGTCTTTCAGCATTACCATTTGACTTAGATCCAGTCTGTGCGTGGCACACCCTCCAACCAAGAGTCCATACTTTTCAACTAGACGAAAACCAGGTGTAGTCTTTCGTGTACCAGCCACCATACCTTTCCAATTGTGTTGTTCTGCAATTTGTTTGCATTGATAACTCAGGGTGGCTACTCCGCTGCATCGCGATAAAGTATTGAGTGCGGTACGTTCTCCTCTTAAGAGATGAGAGACTGGTCCAGTAACAGTAGCCAAGAGTACCTTATTCGAGCCAGACGCATCCATCATGGTACCTTCTATTGATACATCTTCCCATTGAATAGTGCACCCGCCACAGACGTCAAATACCTTTTGGAAGAATGGCAATCCTGCCAAGACACCAGGGCTTTTCATTAACAGCTGGGCTGATTTGATTTCATTTCCGACTACGTGGCCTCCCACATCGAAGTGACTTGGCATATCGTCTTGTAGCCATGCATGTACGATGGATTCAATTTGCGGTGGGGGCAGAAGAGAGGAGAAGGGTGCGTGTTGCTCCATCTTGTTGATTGTATGTTACTATGCGCACTTTCACTGCATCAGAAATAGAGAATTAGCAGAGAGCAATTAGAATCGTTAGACAATTGAATCCGCCACAAAAACATATTATTGGTAGAATGTCGATTGAAGTCATGACGACGCATTGCAAAAAGATCTAGTTGAGAATCAAGCCAACCTAAGCCAACGCACCTACTAGAGGAACACTTTTTCTACTACTACTGCTGCTACTGCTGCCGATGGAACTACCTGCTCCCTGCCCCTATCACAATGGAAGCTGTGGAAGTGAATGACGGGTCGATACTAAGTCGAGATAAAATAGATCGACCATTTGGTTCCACGTGTAAGACTTGCCGATTCGTATCTTTTTTGTACAAATGACCAAAGCATTGATGACATAATGAGCGTCGACCGTCGCGTCGAGCAAACAAAATCATTAAGAGTCAAAAGATAGCCACACCGATTGAGATTGAAGGAAGGACGAAGCATCTCTCACAATCATGAACTCAGACGAATGGGTACAGAAATACACACCGCTGCTGGCTGTGGCTCAGAGCGACGATGGGGATGGAGCCTCATCCGGTAGTCTATCGGAGAACTCCCCACACAAGCATGTAATTGACTTTCTAGAAGACGATACACGCGAGATGACCAATGGGTGTCGTCTCGCTCTAAGTTTGATGGATCAAAAGTGGTACAATCCCAGGGCGGGGAGGGTTGAGGAGACTAAAACATTGGACTTGACACTCAGTCAGATGGAGATGGAAGACATGCCAAACGGGCATGAATTGAAGAAAGAAGATGATTTTGATGCCGCGATCAGCAACTCTGAGCCTAACTTAGCTTTAGCATGGGCTTACTTTTAGTATTAGTGGCTGTGTTGTTCAACTGGCGAATGAGGCCTCCACAATTGGAGATGCATTCACCATCGCAATATACAACACGCTTTTTCCTTACTTTGCCAAGTTCTTGACAAACCTCGAGCGTCACCCGTCTGAAAGCAGCAAACAAGCAATTTCGTATTTCAAGATCTGCTTCGTTAGGTGGATCAACACAGCTAATATTACTAACGGACTCGTGACTAAAGCTACCATTCAGTTTTCTTTGATCACATTTCTGAAACCAGGTTGTCATCAGCTTCATCACTCCATTCACACATATCCTGGTGGATGATACTGGGTTGATTATCCAATTATATGCCTTGTTTTTTGCCGATATTATTACGTCAAACGCTCTTCAATCGACAGACATTTTCGGTCATATACAACGCCACTATCTTGCCCCGAGAGCCTCGACTCAATATGCAATGAATATACTCTTCGAAGGAACTGAATATGAACTGGCAGAACGCTACACCGACATGAGCAAAGTAAGATCTGCTTGAAGCTATCTTTGGTTGCGATATGATTCATCTAACGACCTGCTTTTCCATACAACCATATACAACTTAGACTTTGTTCTTATGCCTCTGGTATAACAGTATCTTTCCGGGCTGGTATTTCATCCGTAGCGTATCCTTGATGATGAATTACTACGTGAACAAATTCAGTCTCATGAGAACTTGGAAGAGGACCCCTCATCTGGGCAACACAATTGCACGATTTAGCAGCCACCTGTTCTTTCCCCTAGCAATTTTGGCTCAAGCAGTTCTATCAAGCTATTCCTGGTCCGGATTTCCGTTTGATCAAGTATGTATTAATGATGGTATCAATGACTCTCATGTAAATACGTTCACATTGACTCCTAATAACGGAGGCACCAGTGTTTCAGTTACATCACCCAAGATGATATCGACTATCGTTTCTGCAATCAAAACATGATGGCTGTCAAGGGCGGGTTTACTTTCCCTTTTGTACCAACGATTTCAACGAACGATACAAATCCAAAAGAGTGGATGACTAATGAGCAGATCATTTCTACTGCATACTATGGTTGGAGTGCAGTAGGTGTTGCATGTGTGGTTATCATTGTTTTTATGTGGAGGATTTTTGGACATGTTATGGATCTGTTTAGATCGACGTACGAGGAAATAGGCGACGACCAGGGCATTCCTTATAGCTCGGTGACTTCACGTTCAGCATATATTCCAGCAGTAAAGAGCAGCCTCTTCGCATATCCACTCATTGTGTGCAACACAGATGGTATTGATGAAGAGCTTTATGACTTTACGGACCCTCTTCGAAGTTTTAAGTACTATGATCTCACTAAGGACGCGAAGCCTTGGCAGATGATGAAGAGCCTCCTGGATTTTCTCTGGTGAAACATTATGCTCCAAAGGAACAGAAACAGTTAGATAAAAGTAATAATTGATGTACTGCTGGTAATGAAAGCTAAGATCTTGGGATGCATGTCGCTACGCTGTTGGACTTGATGCATTAATAATATTAATAAGGTTTGTGTCTCACTTGTGTCCAAGAATCATACCATTTTCTCTGTTTCAAGTACAGCGTACAACATATGCTTGCTTATGTGTGTAGCTACGCTGTTGATACATGAAGCTTAACTTAACACTGACTCCACTGCCTTGCCGCAAGTCTCGTGAAGTGGGTGATTTAGATAGCTTCGATGGTACGAAAGATAGTCACGGATCGGCATGCAACCCTCCCACTTGCACAATTCTGAATACTTGTCAATGAAAGCTAAGATCTACTAAAGTATTGATATCTTAAACTTAACCTTGTCTTCGCTGTTTTGCCACAATTCTCGTGGTGTGTGCGCTTTTGCTTGGACAACATATCTTAGTCATGGATAGGTCTACAACCATGACATGTTATGGTGACTCACGGACTCATTCGTCGATAGCATTGTTGATAGTGCATGGCGGGGAAAATAAAATTGGCAAACTACTCATCCGACGATAGATGAGAGTAATTGATGCACTGCTTGGTAATAAAAGCTAATATCTTATAAGGATGTGTGTCTACTTACGCTGTTGGACTCGATGCATTAAATAGTAGTAAAGATTGTGTTGCACTAATCATTTATGTCCACCGATCGTTTCATCGACACAAGTATTGGCAGCAAACCTGGTTAGGAACATTACTTATCCTTCCAAGAAAAAGATGGAAGATGGATGAAAGTACTTGATGAAAGTACTGATGAAATAATAAGATCTATGGTAGTGTGTGTGTATTTTTGGATACATCAAGCTTGGCATTGCGTCCACTGTTTGCCACAATTCTCATGGTGTGTGTGCTTTAGCTTCAACAACGATATCGTAGTCATGCATACAGCCTCCCAAAGCTCATGGCATGGTAGCTCATTACTATGTGTACTATCATGCATTGTTTGTAGAGACACCATTCCGATACTCATACCTACCCCTCACTCCAATTCACATGTACTCCGACTCTACTCACTCAAAAGTGACGATGCGAAGCATCCCTCACAATTTTGGCCATCAAAAAACGACGAACTTGAACACAACTCCCGCCATGGATCCTCACTCGATTGTTTCCAATTCAACTGATGCATCTCGAGATATCCTTGATAATGAAGCTGCATGTATGGTATTTCCAGCAGGTGACATCACTTGATTGGTCAGTGGGCTGCTCCTTTGGCCTTTCGCTAGAGAGAGAAAGAGATCGGTTCAACTACTACTCATTTCGTACAGAAGCCTCTCTTGAAAGTGAACTAAATCAGTTGAGAGCGAACAGCCGAGAGCAAGCAGCAGCAGCAAGCAAACGACAGTAATAGACACTAGAGATCTTGTAGACAGCAGACTTTTACACATACCTGCAGGCAATAGTTGAAGAGTTACCGTTCGTACAATTGCAATACAAGACATTACAATCATGGGGATCAAAGGCAAACTCCTCAAACGATTCAAACGCACCCGCCCCAAATCATCCGACGCCTCCGTCGACAACACCACAATCGCCACCAAGGAAGTGCACCCCTCCACTCCCATCGAAAATGGTCACCAGTACCTCATCGACCCGACTCCCATTCGATTACCCGTTTTGGGGCTAGTGGATGGAGATGTGCCATCCACGCCCAAGCCTGTATCGAGTGGTAACGGACAGCAAGTGAGCCCGGATCATACCAATTCTACCAAGTCTTCCTCGATTCAAAGCGATGAGAAGCAGGATGCCGATACTATCGTGCCGGATATGAATACGATGGAGGATAATAAAAACATCTTTACGGAACTTACCGATCGGGCATTCGGTTTGGTTAAAATGAGTTCGGATTTGAGTGATGCCTCGAAGAAGGTTGCTATTGGTGAATTCACTGGGGATGGTGTGAATAAAAAAGAGGCGGTGATTGTTCCCGACACCTCGAGTGCCGATCAGGTGGAGATTCAACGTGCCAGCAGCGCGGTGGAGTTTACTTCAGATCCCGTTGACTTGGATGGGGGTGGATCGGTGAGGTCAAATCGTTCTTCCAGTACTAGTGGAAGTGGCAGAAAGAGTGTAAAGTTGGAGGAAAAGGCGAGGTCGAGCGAGTCAAGGGTGTCTTCGTTTGGAAGGTTGTTTGGCGAATCTTTGGAAAAGGTAGACGAGGCAGAGAGGCAAGATGTTAATGTGGATAAGGTTCAAGAAGTAACAAAGGAGGAGACCGAAATCACAGAAGAAGAAGAGCCCATTCGTAACAGCACCAGTTGGGTTCGAGATATTGAAAAGCATGCGTTAAACAAGTCTCCATCCGATGACGGCGAGAAGAAGACCCGTCAAGTAAGCTTCGATAGTGAAGAGCATCACATCGAAGATGATTATGTTACATACAAGGACGAGGATTCGTCGGATGCCTCTTCGGAATTTGACGACGATTCGCAGTACTACGATGATCAATATGAAGGCGGTAACAATGATGATGATATTGACGAGGCGACGTACATGTCTGGTGATTCCATGATGCTTACCGAAAACGATGGATTGTGGGGCTGGCTTTGCGGATACGGTAATTTCAACCTCAGTCCTGGTAGTCTTGAGGATCAGACGGATGACAAGAGCGTCGGGACAAGTGTGCATTCTTCGGATTCCGCAGATATGAATGATAGTGAGGGAGATGAAGGAGAGGAATTGTCTTACAGGCAAGTTAAGGCAGTTCGCACAATGTCATCAAGCAAAATGAGTCGCAAGTTGAGGGTGGTTTCTCCTGCTCCGAGACTTCCCAGTTTGCTGAAAAAGAAGGAGCCCAAGCCAGAGACTGTGTCGACCCCAACACCGCAGGAAATCAAGGAAGTTGAGTCAGAACAGGTATCGCCGGAAGCACCAAAAGAGAAGAAGGAGATCAAGCCAAAAGAGCAGCCTCAAGAACAGAAAAGTGCGACCAAAACTCAAACAGCAAAAGAGCACTTTAACGGTGCGACTACTCAGCCGGAGAAAGACCAACCCCGTGATTTTCAGGGATTTCCAGTCAAGGTGAACATTCTGCCAAAGAAATCAGCCAAGCTAACTCAAAGTACAAAGTCAGCACAGGATGCTAAGAAGAAAGAGCAAGATCCACCGGATGATGCCACGGCCGCCACATCGACGTCCAAGAGCAAATCCAATGTATCTAGTAAAGATTCAAGGCAGCTTGAGGTCTATTGCAAGGGTCATGGTGGTGCCGAGAACTTGGTGTTGAGGAAATACCCGACGATTCCATCACCAGCGGGCAAGAATCATGTATTGGTAAAGGTTGAGGTGAGTCACTTCCAATTCCTATAGTGTATCTTATTTGTACTTTGTAGCTTACACATTGTCTACTTCTTCGATAGGCATCAACTGTCTCCTCTCGTGATTGTTTATTGAGACTTCAGGGCGATCCAAAACAACCACCACAGCCATCCGTTCCAGGATTTCAAATCGTAGGCACAATCCATTCACTCGGAGAAGGTCTAAAGTCGAATGGAGATCTCCAAGTTGGAGACCGAGTGGCAGCATTAACTCAAGGTGGTGGCAATGCCAGATTTATCTCTATCCCGGCATCCACTGCCATTCTTCTTCCTCCTACTGCAACTAATGAAAATACAGTATGCTTGGTGTCCAACTACATGACAGCGTACCAAGCATTGAAAATGGCAAAGATGAAGAAGGGTGGTGCACCTCTTACAAACTCAAATGTCTTGATTACTGGAGGTTCGGGCCCAATAGGTCAAGCTTTGATTGACTTGGCAAACAGAGAAGGAGCCATTATTCATACCACTGCTCACCAGATGCATCAAGATCATCTAACAAAGAATTTGAGGGCTGAATGGTTCCCAGTTAATCCGAACAAATGGCTTCCAAAGCTTGAAGGTCAGATGGATGTTGTTGTGGACAGTTTATGTGTTGATGGATATGAATCATCTTACAGAGCATTGGCGACAGACGGTGTTTTGATTTGCACGGGTAACATATCTGCTGCAATGGACAGGGACCAATCTGAATCATTCTTTGAGTCCAAGAAGCTATCACTCTGGTGGTCTGATGTAAAGGCTCGGCACATGTGGAGGAACTGTTACTTTTACAATATTTATGAGTCATATGCAAGTGATCCCAAACTATTCCAACAAGAGTTGTTGTATCTATACCTGCAGATGGAGAATGGTGGTATCAAGCCAAAAGTCGCTGGACGAGTATCACTCAATCAAGTTCCAAAAGCTCAAAGGCTGATTGAGAAGGGGTTGCCAAACGGAACGGTGATTCTCAACCCCTGGAAAAAGCTCGATCCAAAGCAAAATGTCCCAATTGAAAAGTGTGGTAATCGCAGCAAATAAGAGTTGTTGTGTCTGGTATGCAAAAGTGTTATTGCCATTAGCTTAAACAGTGCAAACAATACTGACGCTATATGTTAGAAGTAATTTGTGTTAAATATGATTGAGCCAAGTCTAGTTAGAACATCACACTGCTTTAAGCGAACTCCTATTATCCTCACAAACAAATAGTCACACATAACAACGATCTGTGCATCTTTATATTCCAATATGGATTGTCAGTACATGTCAAACTTGGTGAATTTATCACCAAGTAGAACGCGATAGATTATTACAGGCACCCAAATGTAGTACTTATTGATGCCAGTACAACGCAGTCGATAGAGCAGCCAGCCGGCCAACAACATCTTAGGAGCATCCAATGAACCTGTAATAAAATATCGTCTAGCCACTACTAAAAAGGGCATCACCAATGAAGCAGTGTATATCATATGATAGCCTTTTGACGAAAGAAAGCCTTTCCTAACCATTGTCATGAGGAATGCTGCCAACTGAATTGGCAGCATGACTGCGAATGGGTATGCCGGGTTTGTGACAGCTATACAAGCCATTGTCGCCAGGAATTGGGAGTATGCATAAAAGTACTTGAATCGTTTTTGTGTTGCGACAGAACATCCAGGCCAATAAGGCATTGTTGCTGTTGTACTTTCTGGCTCACTCGGCCGTAACTTTCTCGTCGCCTCATCCGCAAAGTAATTTGCAACCAGAACTGAAACCCCGCTGACCACCAATGCAAGCTTTCTAACTAACGGATCGTGATTGAAGTGTATTGACATCCAACTGGCCACAGTCGCAACCAGAGATCGCAGTGCAAAAATAATGCTGTGCATGCGAAATTCTTGCCAAATCATGGGCAGCCCAACTACTCTTTCTTTTGGAACCGAGTGGAATATCAGTGATGACAAACTCAGGAGAGCATGTGGGATCAAACACAGTATTGCTAAATAACTTGTTCCCTGCCCACCTCGAGATCCAAACCCAGCTGTCATTTCTCCAAAATACATTTGATAGAACCTCCAAATATAGTGCACGAGTACAAAGATGCCACATGTCTTGTGAAAATGCTGTGGATCTTCCGGAGTAAACAACTTTTTCTTCCAAGCATTCGGCGGTGGTTTGATGGTCAATTTGTCCGCCTTATCATTTACTTCCTGAACATTATCCCTAGATTTTTCTTTGATATCAATTATTGCAAATGAGCTCAAGAGTCTGTAAGCATCTGGAGAATGACCAACTCGTTCAAAGGCCTTTGTTGCGTCCAATCCATTGTACTTTCTGAGTACTTCTGCTCCTCCTGGGTGTGCGTTGGCCCTGATTACGGGCAACGATTGGTAATATGGTTCAGGGTGGCTAAAAAATAGTCATATGAACGCGAACATTCACAAAAAAGTACTCACCACGAAGACAAATCGTATCGTTGCCCATCTATCTTTATCACACACTCAAAGTCTACACGTGTGTTGTTGGCGGCAACTCGATCAAATCTACCTCTGTATTCAACGCCCATGGGTTATTATTGTGGTGTATTGACAATCGTCTTGTGTGTATGTCTTGGTTTAAATCGTGTTAATTCAGGAGTTGACTCAATATGAAAATGTTGGAACTCTTGGTCGGAAAAGCAATAGCATAAATGACACTATCATAAACTCTTTCAATAACAACTGTCGGTGCACAATATATGATATTGCCAAAAAGAAGTTGGGCAAGCATAAAAGAGCTACACGTAGATATGCGTTCCAGATTCAAAAGCGAGCGAGGGTTCTCATTCACCATTTTGTCTCACTTCTTAACATCAAAAAGATACGCCGAGATGATATTTGACAGTGAAGATGAAAATCATTAATGGGTTGGAGAGATCCAGACGGTCATACATATATTTCCCCGAAGCTCATTAATTACTTCAGTTAAGCTATGAGACAATGAATTGCCATTGTCAGTATTAATTGAGCAGTCAGGTACGATAACCCCAAATCCACTCGGTTAATGAAAGCTGATGACTTCATCTCTGATTCAACTTTGTAGTCTTCGGGTGGTACTTCTTCGTAGGCACTATTACTCAAAGTTGGACTAATGATTGCTGCTAGAATACTTGGAAAGTTGGTCTGTTCCTCGGTGGGAGAGTAGCTAGGTGTCTCGGTCAGTATTGTTGTTTGTATAGGTACTGGTGAAGGAATAGGCGTGGGCATTTCATAAGGTTGTTGCGTTGGCGAGTTTTCACACGCGGGGCTTTCATCATTGAAATCAAAACATTGGCACCCGTTCACTTCCTTATGGTGACACAATCCACGGCCTGAGCAGTTTGCTGGACAGAAATATCTGAAGAGGAGTTGCTGAGACTGAATCTAGAGCGAACTTGTCCCGCATTGAACACCAAATACTTACTTCGGACAAATAACCTCTCTCCTTGGACATTCAATTTGTATGCCTAAACTCTCCAAATTAATCACCTGTCCATCCGATTGACAAATGACTTTCTCCCCATCAGTGACAGTCACCAAGATGCTGACATTATTACCAGATAAGCTGCACTCTGCATTTAAACAAAGAGGCCTGTCGATGTTACCGAGTGTATTAAAGCATCGGCTTGTGTCGCTTTCAAAGGATTCAAAGTCATACACATCTGCCAGCATATCTCTTCCTGATGCGCATTCGGCATACAAAATTCCATCTGCAGTACCATTATTGTAAGTTGAATAGGGAGGAGCTGCATACGTCGGACAATAATCACCATCGTATCTCATAAACGAGCCAAGGTTTGTATTTGTAAAGTATTGGTACTCTGATTCAGGTGCTGCTGGCGCATTCAGGTATGGGTAGAGAGGATCTTGTGCATATGTCGAATAATCGATGAGATCGCTGTGCATGCGGGAAACCAATTACTTAGCAACTAATATCGTGACCATTGCAAATAGGACACACCTAATGCCAATGTATTGCACTTACCACTTTGCAAATCGTTTATGCGACGTATCACATCGTACAGAGCTCTCTTCGGTCAACGTCTTGCAGAACGTATCCTCTCCAAAATCAGGAACTCCATCGTCCATAATACAATCACTCGTCAGAAAATCACACCCAGCTCCGTATCCAAAACTAGCCGGCATTATTACTCCAGGTGATGCACTAAAATTGGCCTTGTACCATCCAGTATCTTCAAACAACGCCAGCGTTATCGAAGTAATCGACTGCTCCCAGGGCATATTCCTCGATACCATTGTCTCTTCTGCAAAGTATCTCGAACTCCAGTGACTCCCGATGCAATCAAAGTGTTCAAAGTTATCCAATCTTGCACCCGTGGCAGTTTGACAATCGAATTGATTGGCCACCACGTTAACCACCGTTGGAGTCACCACTTCAAAATATCGTACGCCAGAATCGGTCACGCCGCTTCGAACCGTATCCTCCGATGGTATCGTCATATTAATCACTGTTCCATTCACACATTGTATCTCTCCCATTTCCAAAGGACGAGAAGTCCGCGGTGCCCCGCCATTCAAAGGATCTCTCCAATAGGCCATGGTCGATCCACTCATTCCCAAAATGTGCGCGAATTCATGTTGCAGTACTTCATCTATCTTTTGACGTTGGGATATACCTTCGGTGGTGTCTAGGGATATGGATTCAAAATTGGCAGAGCAGAGGAGGATCCATCCGGCGATGGGTCTGTCGAATTGATCCTATTCAGATCAAGCAAACAAGAGTGGTTGGGGCATTTAAGTATCTACCATGTCAGTTTCAAAGGATATATAATATACATATGTACACTACTATAACCTTACCGTGACACACTCATCCGAGAATGCAATAGGAGGATCTTCCCCCAAACAAGGTCCTTCATCCGCAAACACATAAATAATGACATCACTCTCATTAAACGAATGCACTCCTTGTTCATAGTCGTCAAATGCCAATGGACACGATTCAGGAGTAATTTCAATCGAAGATGATACGGGTACAGTAGAGAGATGTTGCGACCAAAAGGTGGAGGCTTTTGTGGCAGCAGAGATTAGGTAGGATAGGAATGTTGATTTTGAGGAGTCTACTGATTGGAGACGTCGTGTGTCAATATTTCTATACGAGTATCGACAGAACGAGATGCAAAACGTTTAGATTCGATGTGTACAGATGTTTATAATGTACTCGAGAACACAGCCATACACAAAGCTTACATTCTAAGAGGCTCATAAATCGAAGGATCATACCCGATAAAAGTAGGAGCAATAGTGGTGGGCCCCATACTCGGCTCAACGATTGGAGACATAGTGGGAGTTTTGACAGGATAGCGTTGAGATAAGTCAAATATCGATGCTATGGAATCATCCTCCGATATTAGAATAGCGGAATCTTCAGTAACAGTTGCAGTGGAATTGGAATCGACAATGTCAAGCTGTCGTATGGAAGAGTGGGCCTCGTATGGATGTCCGTTGGGTCCGTAGTGCAGATGGATTTGATGGACGTTTCGATGGACTCGTGCCGTGGTGCTGCTGGAGGGCTTGATGGTGAATAGTGCTGCCATTAGCAATATTGCAGATGGTGTCACCATTGTCGCTTGGTGCGATGGTGGCCGTGCTGTTATAGCGACGGATAATAATGGAAGATGGTGGAAGTGGAACTAAGGCTGCTATTTTGTAAATCCACATCCCTATTCTGTATTGGATTTCATTCCCGTGAACGCTAATGGAGCAGA
>JALLPI010001515.1:0-20103 GCA_036939935.1 Cyclotella atomus
CAAAGGGCCTGCCCTTTGCGTTCCTTCCTCTTGAAAAACTTCATACTTCAAATCCGCTGCGCTTCCTGACCGGTGCTTCTCGTCCTCCTATTTCCCTTAATTCAGCAGCATCGGTATGACATTTCGGCTTGCCTTCTTGCCCTTCTTTTCTCTTCTCTTGCTAGCTTTTTACCTTTTAAGTTTTTATTCCTGTGAGAGTAGGTCATTGTAATGACTGAATCGATAAAGGTACTCTTCAGATTTACCTCCCTCCTCCCTTCCCTCTCCTCTTTCCTCCTTCCTCTTTCCTCCTTTCTTGCTTGATATGTCATCCTCCGAGCCTCCGAAGTGTCGTTTCATTGTGACAGGATTTGGACCGTTCTTTGGAGTGTCTATCAATCCAACTATGATTCTCGTGCAACGTCTGGAGAAGGAGTTGGATACTCTTGCGTCAACTATGGGCATAGACGTGATCAAAGCACTCATATTAGAGACCTCAGCAGAAGCAGTTCGCAAAGAACTGGATGACATCCATCAAGAAATTTGCTCAGATCCAAACCTTGCTGGATGTCATGTAGTATTCTTGCATCTCGGGGTTAACTACATGGGAAAGAAGTTTCAGCTAGAAAATTCTGCTTACAACGATGCCACATTTCGTGTACCAGATGAAAGAGGGTATCAGCCTCATGGAATATGTATTCTAGAGGGATCTACATGTAGCAAATCTACGAAAAGTAAGGGGGTGCATCAGTTTGGAAAAAGCTTGAGGACAACGTTACGTCTGAAAGAAGTATGCAGTATGCTTGAGATGGAAAGTAATGCACAACCCGTTTTTATTAGCAATGATCCTGGACGTTTTGTTTGTAATTATACTTATTGTATGAGTCTCGATAAGTGTCTTTCTTCTGCTGAAAACAGTCAAGCTGATAATGAAACAAAGTATCATTCATTGTTTGTGCATGTACCACCTTTTAGAGTCATACCAGAAGATAACCAGTATGTGTTTGTACTTGAGATTATGAAGAAGATACAACAGCAGCTGATCAAGTAGGGTAGGACCAACGCAGCAGCAGAAAAACTAGTTAAGACTAGTTATATGTGTATGGCATCAATAGACATAAATCACATTGATTAAGACTTATTACCATGACCATTGGCTGCATCTGTACTAAACGCCTGGCCGATCACTTCATTGAAATCTCTTTCTAAACTTAACCTGGATAGTTGCATTTGCTTGCGCTTTTCGGCTTCTCTCCAGGTAGATCTTTCGTTTAGCAATGATTCTGTTGCGTGTACAAGCATTCTGTATTCGTTCAAGAGCTTGGGCAGGTCACTGATGCGAATATCGTCAGGACGTGTTGCAAGATATGAGTAGGACCGATTGAAGTGTGCTGGAAGTGGAGGTTCTTCTGGTGGCAAGCTACTCCTGTTAATGAAGGTATTTGGTTGGCCTGTTGAAACTGACTCAACTTTGCCAAGCTGCCACATCAAATCCTTTTGTTTCCTCAGAGCCCAGTCAATCCCTACCGTTTCCCCATTTGAACGAGCTTCGCGAATATCACGCCCGGATATTTTCATGTAAGTCAAAGTTTGATCTGAGCTATCCCCGAGTGAAAAGTCTGTATTACCTTGATGGCTACATTCGACCTCGCTGTCAGAAAAACCAGTTGATATTTTGTTTTGGACGACCTTCATTGCTTGTTTACACTGTTCAATACCAGCTCTGAAATCATCGGGAGAGATTGACAAATGAGCACCCTCTTCTCCCAAAGAGACTTCTGCAGCATGACCTTCCATATCTAACTTTCTTAAAAACTGAACAGCACCACAAAGATTTGTGTATGCATACCCTGCTTCGCCACGAAGTAGATTAACCGTGGCAAAGAATTCAATGAAACGTAGATCAGCTACGATTTTTTCAGGTTGTGCACGTAGAACCGCAAGTATTAAAGTCGGAAGTACATCATCTGCAGATGGAGGCGAAGGTGAGGGTGTGTCTCCTCTCTGACTGTTGAGCACTGCATTTAGAGACACATTGATTCCTCGATACGCTAATAATATTGCTTGAAGCTTCTGACGTGGAGAAGATTGTTGTTTGATCGATAGCAAGTGAACAATCACATCTGATAGGTCAATAGATTCATCCGGAGCCGATTTGAGGCACTGAATTTCTAGATGCTCCGGCGTCACGAATTGGAGTAATTTCATTTTCTCTTGAAGCTCCAGTTCACACTCGTCAACGGATTTTGCTTCAGATTGCACATGGTCATCATGATCGATTTGTTCATACTCGGCCCCAAGCACACGATAAATTGGACAGTGGCATTTTGTGAACACAAATGTTTCTAAACAAGCCATCAATTCTTCATTCATAGAATCACTAGCTTCTTGATTGTTTTGAGGGGATAATTTAAATGCATCATGTGACTCCATCTCGCGAAATGTTGTTTTGGTGAATCCACGAACTGCTTTTGCTAAGGACTCTGCATGTTTTGGGGGCTGGGTCACCGCCTGTACTGACTTTTGTGATGCGGCTTCATCGGTTGAGAATCTAACATGTGAGATATCCCCCCTGGCCGATTCTTCACTTAGTGCATGTGGTTCTGAGTTTAAAGGGTGTTGGTACTGTTGTAATCTACTCTTTTCTTTCTCAGATTTGGCATTCATCTCCTTCTGCTTTTCATCGTGCTGCATAGATAAAATTACTCTGGCTGCTTCTTCAATGGTCTTGCAAAACTTTTGCATTGAGAAGACTACATCCGCTGCTTCTGGTTGGCATAGTATTTGCAAGAAGGCGTTGTATGAGTGCAGTGAATGGACTGGTGGTAGGAGGAGGGTAGATTGTTCAATATTTGATTGCCCGGGGATTGTTGTTTCACCTGCTGGCTTTCCTTTATCAGATTGAAACGCAGATGTAGTTGAAGCAGATACATTTTCCCAAGATAACTGTTCATTCTCCATGATACGTTTGACTTCTTCTGCGATTTTAGACGAGATGAGATTTCTATCACCGTCCCCCTCCAGCTTGGAAGAGAACAAAGCCTCAACTACTTCCGGTGCACATGTAACTCCATCAGCTGCACATGCTTGTAGTTCTCGAAGCGGATTCTTCTTCCCATTCAGCGCTTCTTTCAGATCTTTTGCATCTTCATTTACCCCATCTAATATCCAGTCGATGCGTGCTTTACGTGCCTCGATTAATAATTCTCGCTTTCGCTCGTCACGCGATGTGTTTCTCCTGGCGACGTTGGCCTGTGTCAAGTTTGGAGCTTCGTCTGCACTATTATTTGATATTGCATCCATTTTATTAGCAGCATCAAGCCCACTGGTAGCTGCGGCTTTCTTTTGGGTAGCAGATGTTGACGTAGGAGGAAGTTGTACAACCGTCCCAGCACCTTCCATCTTCAGATCTTTGGACTAGGCTTGAGCTTTGAGAGGAGGCAGTTGAATGCCAGGATTTACCTTTAAATTTCTTAAGAAAGCACAGATTGTTGTTTGGAATAGAATTGTTATCCACTAAAAACTTTGCAAAATTATAGGCAGGTCAATGGGGGAAGAGGACGATAGGAGATGTTGGAACCCCATATCAACATGGTGGCTCATGAAAGTGGACAGCTTCTCCGTGGCAAGGTTAGCTATGGCTCTGCCACAAGCGATGAGGAAAACATACAGAGTATCCACTCGTTAAGAACAAATGGATTGCGTGATAGCATTAGCAAATCCGTATCCAAATCGATTCGCAAAATGAAGGAGCGAATGGCACCGCATCGAGCTAGTGTTCGAGATATGGGTGGCACGTGTACAATGAGTAATGAGATGTTTAATTTGGTGAAAAATCTGGTGGGAGCGGGTGCTTTTGGAATCCCGAGTGGTTTTGCAGCTATTGCGAACGGTTCGAGATCCAAATACACGATGATTCCAGCTGGTGGAATCATATTGTTAATGGCAGTTGTATTCGGATACTACTTCATACTAGTTGGAAGAGTTTGCAAAATGACAGGCGCTGCTTCTTATAGAGAAGCCTGGGATAGAACTGCTGGGGAAAGCAGTACAATCTACAAAAGAATAGCTTTCTTGGTGCCGCTATCTGTGATTCTTATGGCTGGGTTGGCAAATCTTGCTTATTCAATGATTCTCGCTGATACAACTCGTTCACTTGCTGCAAGATTAGGTTATCAAGTTTCTAGAACTGCATGTCTGATGTGTGTTACAATCTTTGTACTGCTACCTCTATGTATGGTCAAGAAGCTTTCGGTACTAGCGCCATTCAGTGTAAGTGAAGGTAAACTTGTGTTTGATTCAGACTTAGACCGTCCTTCTTACTATTCTATCTGATAAGGCTGTTGGAACTGGAGGAATCGCTTTTACTATAGTAGTAATGGCGATCAGATGCTTTGATGGTACCTATGATCCAAATGGGAATGGGAATGGGAAAAACTTAGATGTGAGATATGTTTGCACAACACTTCGTTTGTTGAATGTCTCAACATCAACCGATATTTCTACATTGCCGTAGTCCTCGATAGATGCACCACCTTTGTTTATTGAAGATGAACCTGCAGCACTGGGTGCAAGTTCACTCTTGCTTATGTGCATGTGTTTCATGGCGTTCTTTTGCCACTACAATGCGCCGAGATATTATATAGAGTTGAAGCAAAATACCATTCCAAGGTTCAGTCAAGTAACAAACACATCTTTTGCGGCATCAGCTTTGATATACTTTCTTATCGGAGCGCTAGGGTACTATACATTTGGTGCAAACACTGATGGGTTCATACTCAACAATTACTCTCAGACTGATGACTTGGCATCAGCATGTAGGTTTGCAATTGCCATCGCGCTGACGTTCACGTATCCTTTGCCATTCATTGGGACAAGAGATGGCATTCTTGATCTATTCTCAGTTTCTGACGAGTGGCAAAACTCAACAAATCTCAATCTTCTAACTGTTGGTATGCTGACAATCTTTACTAGTCTAGCATACAAGTTTACTGATTTGGGACTTGTGAATGCAGTTGGTGGCGCCGCGTTTGGAACCGCAGTTGTGTTCCTATTTCCTTCAATAATGTTCCACTCAGCCGTTTCGAATTTACCTGATTATGAAGTCACACAGCGGTTGAAATGCGAGAGTATCGTAGTCTTATTTCTAATGTTTGTTGGAATGATCATGGGTACAATTGGAGTAATAGAGGTATTGGCAGGTTAATAAAACTATTATGTCTGAAGATTAGAGAAAACGCTCAGTGCTTGAGTTCAAAATGAATCCTAGTGTTAGTTGGATGTTATTTCTCCTTCATGAGTCTTCCAACTCAAGTACGCATTCCAGAAGAACCCAACCATATTCGAATAGAGCACCTGGTATTTGCTCGGAACAACTGCAAACATTACTGCCATTGATGGCACCCATATTTTCCATCCCATCACAATTGCTTCCGGCGAATCATGCAATCTTTCTCTGAAATGCGAGGCAAAATTATCAGTACCATCACCTTTGCCACCTGATATGTGCTCCAGTACAGTCAGACAGGATATAAACGTTGGGGTAAAGATAGGTGCAAACAACCCTTGATCACATAATAATCTTTTCCCGATAGCTTTCACTGAAGTACCTGGAATACGTGTCATGAGGAATCCGTACCAAGTATGAACTGTTGGTGCTACGAGAAATGAACCCAGTATAACAAATCTCATACTTCGTATCCAATCATATTTTAGCTCATTATTTGTTCGGTTGAGATATTGGCATAGAACATCTCCAGATCCAGCGATTAATCCGGATGTTATGCATTTGGTTAGTATGGGAGATTCGTCGAGTTTCTTGCTGTACCATTGCAATGGATTTCGAATAAAGGAAACCTCAGGTTGTGATGTGCCATTCGACGAGCTTCTCTTGAATATCTTACAGTATCCGAGACTGTGGTGTATACTTTGCCTGAATGACATGCTTTGTCGATGGATGGTTAGGTGGTTGGGGGTGGGCGGGGGAGGAGGGAGGAGGAACTCCTCATATCCTCGCTTTAGAGGTACTAATGATTAAATATCAATACGGATACCTGTCGCATCCAAAACCAACCACAGAACCCTCCTCAGGGCGCAAACTCGTATCATTCCTGATCCCATTGCAATAATTTAACCGGCTGTAGTGGTGGCTCACGTTTGGGCCCATCATGAACGCAACCAACCTGTTCGTCTTCCTGGCAACAGCTCTCCCTCCAGTGCTAGCCTTTCGGCCATCCAGAATCCATCCTAAAACAACTCTAGCAGCTCCATCTGGTAGATCAATCGAGCTATTTCCATCAGATGATTCAGATTATGAATCTGCCAATGCATCAGAGCCGAGTACACGCCTTACTTTCATCAATACGTTTGATGATGTAGGCATAAATAACACACCGACGCAGTCTAAATTTCAGATGGGAACGATCAGTATAACCGATCCTGTAGATGTGATTGCCGATTGGGTAGCCGAGAAATTTGTAGAGCAATCATTGCAATCAAAGTCATCAAATGGAGCAGTCGGTGGAGATGCAGGGGATGCCTATATTTTAGAGTCTTACTCGCCAGGATCTACTCTCAGTACCATTGCCAAGGCATCACATCCCTACATTCCACTCTCATATCAAATGCGCACGGTTGTGAGAGTAATGCTTCCCAGTTTAGTATTTGCTGCTTTTGGAACAGTCGTTTATCCATCGATGGCACAGTTTCTAGCCCACCTACCAAGTGAAGCCATTGGAGGCAGCCCAACAAGCAACAGTTTACTGTACACAGATGAAGTGCTAACTGTGCTTTCAAATGATCTGTCACAGTATGTTCAGAACATTCTTACTACATGTGCACTACTATTCGGCATGCTCGTAGGCCAGACATACTACTTCATGTACCAGCAACAGGAGCATATCTTCTTCGCTTTGTTTAAGGAAGTGACAGAGGCAAAATCATTGCTGGAGCAAATATCTCTAATGGCGTATGGTCGAGAAAGTCTGTACCCTTCATTGCTTTCAAGAATGGATGACTATGTTCAGAACGACTTGAAGATGTTGTCAGTACAAGAACCAACATCCGCCACCTCTAGACTGCCGAAAAACGATCCTTTAGAATCAATTCTATATGCAACCTCCGTAGGAGTACCTGGTGTTATGTATGAAAATGTCAAGTCGCTGCGGCAAGCAAGAGCTGCAAGGTGTGGAGCATTGCAACGCAAACTACCAAATATACATATTGTTTTGCTTCGGTTACTAGGGGTCATTGTGCTATCGACTTTCCCAATTTGTGGTTCAGGAAGTCAGGCGATTGCTCCGAATGTATTGGTGCTGCAATCTTACATGTTTGGAATATTAGTGTTTGGGTTAACGCTTGTGATCAATGTTGTTGAAGAGCTACGTAATTCTAGAAAGATGGGCGCATACAATGCAGATGGTGTGTTGGCAGTAATGGTGGGTGGGCTTGAAGAAGAGTTACAAGAGAGGTTAAGCGGTAAAATTTGGACTGGGATTAGCCCTTCGCTGCCTTCCAGAGAAGTTCAAGTAGATTGTTCCTATACTGACGTAGACTCGGTTACAACATCACTCTCACGTAAAGGAAGAATGAAAGACTGGTTGAAAACTAAATTACTTCGTAAACAATAAGAGCATTCATTTTAAACATTTGGACATGCTCACTCTCGAGAACTCTGCACACAGTCCAACTCATGCTTGCTCTACAATATACACAATACAAATTATTTCATTTTTCATTACTTGCAGCGGTCTCAATCTCCTCGCAATCTGAAGGTGTGATATTAGCGACCTCGGACATTAATGCTACTTCTCCGATCACAGTAGCATATGACCCCATACTACAAAGCAACAATAAACCTGGCCGAATCCATTACTTACTGGTTGATTGATTGCTGGACTGAGGATGATGATAATCAGGCAATTGCTAACAGTTGTTTGATGTGAAAATTGTGATCTATTTGACTGATTATCATCTAGCTAGAAATAACATGCAAAATGAAGAAATGGAGACCGAATGTCTGAAACAATGATGTCTGAAACAATGCGGACTCCGAGAAATGTGTCGTTGTACCAACTCCTAGGTACAAAGCACCTGATCGCAAAGATCGTACTATTCCTATGTAAACAGAAAGAAAACGAGATCTTTGCCTCAGCACCACTAAAACCCGAAAACAGATGGCGACAAGAAAGTGAGGTCTTGACGACAGAAAGTGAGGTCTTGACTTCAAATGTCTTAACTAAGGGGACTCCCGATTGTCCTCTTGCACTCCCTCTCGTTGCACAGCAGATGAAAGATATCACCATCCCATCAGCAAGCAACGCAAATGTTCGAACGCTGGACGAGCCAGTCCCTTCGTAAACAAGTCACCCAGTTGATTCTTCGAATCAATCTTCAAAATATTCACTCGGTTAGCATGTACATGCTCGCGAAACCAGTGATATTTGATGGCGTAATGCTTAGAGCGAGGGGTCATTCGAGCGGGTTCGAGCTTCGCCAAGGTAAGTGCACCGACGTTATCCTCGTGGATATTGATGTGCATGTTTGCCACACTCTTGATTTCAATCCCAACTGATCCGGCTAACTCTTTGACCATGTCAACTATCGGAAAGAGATCTTTACAGGCTGTGCTGAGAGCAACGTACTCGGCTTCCATCGTCGAAAGAGCAATTTCGGTCTGCAACCGAGATTTCCAGAGAACTGGGCATCCGAACGCCATGATTATATAACCAGTACGACTTCGAGCACAATGTGGATCTTGTGAGTCTTCGTGTCCGTACAAGCCGGCGAAATCAGCATCGGGGTAGCAATCGATGGAAGGTGAGTTTGTTGGAGACATGATCAAACCGCGATTCATCGTTCCTTTTAGATATCGTCCAATTCTCACTAAAGCCTGCTCATGACGCTTGGTTGGTCGAAAAGTGTAGCGAGCACACTGGTGCACTGCAAAGGCTATATCAGGACGCGAGTGGCCTGAAAGATACAACAGCATTCCTACGACCGCGGCATAGTTGAAGTTGCCGACTGCAGGTTCACCATCAGCATCTTTGGGGAGTGGGGAGAGCTCAGCAGGAGTTCTCACAGCAGTTGAGTAAGAGCTGCAGAGGCCAAGAGCCTTGACGATGCGTTCAGTAAGTCCGGACTGAGTTAATACCAAACTTGATTTCTCCTTTACAATACTGACTCCTAAGAAACCTTCTGCATCTCCTTCACGTCGGATGAGGATATTGTGATCGTTGCGGAGAGATGTGATAATGCGGTCAATCTCATCGTCAGATTTGGAATAGAACAAGACATCATCGACGTAGACGACGGCAATTACAGTCTTTCCGATGAAAAGGCATGGGTCCTTGTTCGATTGTTTAAGGCCACACAATTCCATCTTCCTCGACAGGTGAGTAAAGAAGTATCTTGGGGCTTGTTTCAAACCATAAACCGACTTCTTTAACTTCAAAACCAAACCGGTGCCACGCTCCATTCCTTTAGGTTGCTGGACGTAAATGTCTTCTCCCTCTTCAAGATCAGCATGAACAAAAGCTGCGGTAATGTCTGCTTGAGCCGACTTGAGACCTAATTTTGTTGACAAAATCATCATCGTTCTAACAGTACTCCATTGAACCACGGGTGCCCAGGTTTCCCAGAAATCGACTCCTTCGACTTGCCTATCGCCACGGACGCAGAAACGAGCCTTGAACTTCTTGGCAGTACCGTCGGGGTAACGCTTGAGCTTGAAGGCCCATTTGCTCGGCAAAATATTGATACCAGGTGAGTCGGGTTGCTTGACAAGTTGCCAACATTTCATGTCCTCTTCTAACGTCTTCATCTCGATTACCATAGCATCCCACCATTTATCTGCATCCGGACTGGCCATCGCTTGACGATATGTAGGATTGTCTGGGTCAGACACACTCATCTTAGCTTGCAGAATGTGAGGCTGGACGTCCGCGAGGGTGTACGAATCGAAATCATCCGAAACATCTGGTTCCAGGTAAGCAGAATAGCTTCCAATTATCCCGAGATGTGTTTTCTCACCGAATGTGCTCCAATCTTCTTGCTGGACAGCCAAATGGGACAAATGTTCTTTGGAAACCTTGAGCGTTGAGTAGATGGGTCCTTCACGAGCGCCGACATTAGTAACTGCTGGAGATTCCGGCGTGTTCCTTGAGCCCTTTATTTCTGGCCGGACCATCCTTCCAATCACCCTTGTTGCTGCGCCTTGGATAGCGGGCGTCATCATCGGAGGCATCATCATCAAGGTCGTTTGCATCAGCAGTGGCGGCATCAGATGGGACTTGAACGCTACAATCATCCGGGGAAGATGGTGACAACCTCGCTCCCTCTGGAGCGTCACTTGGAGATGAGTCTAGAGACTGGGTTGCTCCCTCTGGAACGGCATTTGGATTTGGGGGCGGGGTGACTCCCTCTGAGTCTGCGGGTGGTGAAGTGGCTCCCTTTTGATCCGGAGACGGTGCAGGCAGGTCAGCTTTTACACCATCAGCGTCTTCTTGGTCTAATTGCGCTACAAGGCGCCTCTCATACTGCAATAACTCCTGAGGTGCACGAGCTGACGGAGCTGGAAGATCAACAATCTCGTCAGCGTCATTATTGACCAAGGGAATCTGGCCAGTAGCCTGTCGGTGTCTTACTTCGTCATCGGTAAGCCATTGATCTTGTAAAAGAGAACGAGTAGAGGTGAGTTCCTGTGCATCAATGAATACTTCACTTTTCTCCTGCTTAAACAACTCTGACCAAGTTTCATTACGTTGATCAACCGAGTACAATGACGGAACTGTTGTGAACTTGTCATCGAAAATAACGTGATATTGAGGCGAGACGTGCTGAGTCTTTGGATTGAAGACCAGCGGAGCTAGCGATGAATGCTCCTCAGAGAAGCCAACAAAGATCCCTTGTCGAGCTCTGCTATCCCATTTCGGAGTCTTCTTTCCATCTTGAAGAGCCGGATCCAACACATACACCGGACAACCAAATGCATGAGCTCTGGTGAGTTCAGACTTGTCAAACTTCTGCTTCGTCCAAATCTCAAGTGGACATTTCCCGTATCCTCCAGGTGGCAATCTATTATGCACCCAGATGGCATAAGACATTGCAAATGGCCAGAGGTCAAGCATGTTCCGTTCAGGCCACCGAATCATGGCATGCATCATATTAGCTCGCGCCATGTTGCAGATGGTACGTATAGCATTCTCTGCCACTCCATTTTGATGATGTGCACCAACAGCACTAAAACTTAGCTTTTGCTTGAGATGCTCGCAGTGCAAACGAAATTCAGCAGAATTGAATACACCGTTGTCAGTATGAATCTGCTTGATCTTCACTCCAGAATCTGCAGCTTCGCGTTCAAATGCCAACTTGGATCGAATGGTGTCACTCGCAGCGAGAGACTTCTGCCCGCGGTGAAACATGTAGCTTGAAGCATGATCTACAAATATACATCCACCTTCGTAGCCGTACCTTGTTGACGAATACCCTGAGTCAGACATGACCCTACCCTTTACGGGAGAGCAATAATGATCGCAACTTACACAATCACCTGGCTTGAGTCCTGGCGTCGGATCAATGGAATCAAACTGTGTAGTACTATTGGGAGGTGACACACCTGGTGTCTTTCTATGTGCTTTGGCTGCAGCACAAGTTCCGCACAACATATTATCACAGGCATCAGCAGGCATCTTGTAAGTGCATGGTAATGGTTTATCCCGCAACAAAGCTAACCCTTCAACCGACGTCACTTTAGGTTTCCTTCGTTGGCGGCACAGGTTATGGATGGTGTGGAGACCAGCATGAGATAGTCTCTGATGCCACAACAGCAATTCCTTCTGAGCTAAAGAGAGGTTTTGATTTCCTTCGTCATGAAGGTGGCGGATCCAAGCTTTTCTGTCCTGGGACGTGAAGCTGAAGGTCTGTGCCCAGATATTCGAATCCTTGACTTTATACATGGGCAGAATTGGTAAGTTAGCACGTCCATACGATGCATCGAGTGTTGTACCGTCTGCTAAATGCACTCGAAAGAACTTTGTGGTTTGAGTGATGTATGACTTTTCGGTTTCGTCCAGCTGCAGAAGACACTGAGGACTGAGAAGTCTGACCGAGGCTTTTGGTACGTAGTAGCCTTTCATCCTGATTGTTTGGCAACGGCCCATAGTGTCTAACACTTTCCACTCGATCAAGCCTTCACCAGCAACACTATTTGTAGACGATAGATCTGTGATCTTGGTCTCACTGGAGTTCAGCTCGACAAAGTCGTCACGGCAAGGACTCACGCAACAAGAAGCACCCGTGTCCATGATTAGTGGGATGCCTGAGGGACCACCGATCGAGTTCAACACTGTTTCTGTCATGGCAGGCAACACGAAACGCAGGGCATGTGATACAACATCACCATAACAACCTTGAAGATCCACAGACACTTTGTGGGGATCGGTTATGACTCGTAGACGATCCTTACTGAGCCGTTCGGATCCGAGCATATTGCAGCCGTTGACCGCTGGATTGAATGAGGATAGAAACCTAACAGTAAGAGCCGAATAATCTTCTACTGAACTTGAGCCGCTATCATCGTCTAACGCCTTGCTTTCTGCCCATAGAGACGATAGTATCTTGGCCTCATTTTCAACTCGAGCCAATCTTTTGTCGACGAGTTTCCCGACACTTCGACACATGCGCCGGACTCTCCATCCAAGCTTGTAGTCGTGCTGTTCAATCGCTGACTTAACATCTGGATATGAGAAATAGTCTTCGAGAGATGTCTTTGATGGAGCTGACGTGTCTACACTGAAAGGATTATCGTCAATCTTGGAGTCGAAGGGCTCACTGAGAGTTTGTTTCCAGGACCGAAAGCTGACCCATGAGAGCTCAAGATCGCCTTCTTGGCTTTGTAAAAGGTCCATGGCTTCAATCAGTAGCTGATTGTAATCCTGTTCATTGAGATACCGGACGAAATGCATCGCTTGGCTTGGAAGAGAGAGGCAGCGGCAAACAATGCAACTCCAGAGTCCATTCCAAACCACAAATTTAGCCAGCAAGAGGCAAAACAGTACAGTCTTGTTGAGGCTGATGCGGATGCATGAGAAAGGTACCGGAACTGGAGCCATCTGAACGCACTCTGGTAGTGTATCACCATCGAACCAATGAGCAATAAACGAACGAATTGCCTTAAAGTTGGAAAGAGAGAGAGCCAGACGATTCAATACAACAATCAGCCAAGGTAAGATCAAATAACACCCAAGAGACCGGACTTCAGGAGAGAGCGACTCCTGATCAAGAAGGAGACCGAGTATGCAACCGACTGTCCACCACCAACAGGAATGAATGGCTGCCCAGATTACACCCAACATTGCCAACGGTATTGCTACCAGAGCACAACGTGCAGCCGTAGAGCTAGCAGCTTCCATTTGTGCGGGAGACACCGAACGATAGTAACCATTGGAACACATCTTGATCTCATTTGGCTCGGACCGTGACCCGAACGTGTCAATCCAAAATCCAATTTGAAGAACACAACGTCTGAACCAATGCCAAATTAACCATCCGTAGACAAGGATACAGAGCAGCTGAGAGTGAACGGAGGCAGATGTGGGATCCAAGATTATCCACGCGAGCGATCCAACAGAAGGAATGCCGATGAGCTCTAAGAAGTGACAAACACACAGCCACCTGTTATCGTCAGTCCTTGAACGAAGAAATTTGAGGATTCCAAAACTCCACCAAGCAAAAGCAGACCAGAATAGATGCAGATATAAAACCTCCAAGTTAGGAGGAGTTGACGGCGGGTCAACTACCTTCCATAGCAGACACAAGAAAAATGGCATCACCATGTACTGCAGTTTCCACTTAAATTCGAGCCATAGGAGTGATTGAGGCGAGACAGAAGGTTGAGCTTGAGCTTGAGGATGACACTTTGATCGAGGTCTGTTTGATGAAGTTAGTGACGGAGTGACACACCAAGGCCTTGTGCTGCGGTAAAGATGCAGGTTGTATCGAAGAGAAGGCTGCCGAGATCGCAGATGGTACCGAGGCCTCACGGACGGATGTGATGTAACAACAGCCTTGTTAACTTGTGGTTGGACAGGATCCGGTAATGGTGGGGGTCGAGTCCTTGAAGTAATTAGACCAACCTCGACGGCCCGCCGATGAGGCAGTTTCATAAACCATCGTAGGAGGTAAGTCATCACCATGAAAAAGAGAACAACACCATGCTCATCTTCTAACACCGTTGTGAGCATAAACACGAGACAGATCCAAATTGGGTAGAAAGTCATCCAACCCCATGGTATTCGGAATTCTTTTGGCTTTAGGCGGCCGTGGAGTCCGAGGCTCCCGCCTAGTCTTTTACCAAGTTGCCAAGGGCCGCGGCAACCAAGGCACTAATACCCTCAACATCACCATCACTGTCCGATTCGTCATCATCATTTGCACCACCAACACTACCTTCATCGTGGTCAAGACTTTCGAACCCCGTTGCACCAGCCATATTCACATAGTGCTCCTCTTCCAATTCGTCTTGAGTATTATCCTGTGCTTCGAGGAGGATATTGTGAACTACCTCACGGACTCTTCTGTTGAGCTTGTTCCTGCTGAAGGTCTTCTTGGGACGGGCCAGAGGCTTGGCTGAACCAGACCGCTTGCCAACTGGGTCATCATGTGCCCAGGTGGGATGGTTCTTGCCACAGGTTCCGCAAGTTTGAGCATCAAACCAAGCTTCACGGGACGGGTACTTGTGCTTTCGATCACGGTCTTCACGTCGAGGTCGATCACCTTGATATCTACGCCTGTTATCTCCTTGAGTATCGGTCTTGAATATGCTCGCCTTAACATTCTCACCATTCCACTTCTTGTCTATAGTCAGGGCAGTAAACTTCTCTTCTAGCGAGGTGGCAAACAGGTCCAAGGTTCGCTGAATTGTGAATCGTTGCTTGATACGATCGACAGGGTTATTATAGGAACCAATCAAGGATTGGACAAGCGTTTTGAATTCTTCACAACTGGTATGCATCATCCCTTCGAGATATTTGTCAACGGTATTTGGTGGAAGTGCACCAGGAGACACTGAAAGAGCTTCTACGACAGCCTTGATGCGGGAATTGGCGGTCGGAACATGCTCTCCAGAAAAGCTAGATAACTTGAAATGCTTGATCCAGGTTTGACCAGATTCGATGAACTCGTGGGAAGGCTTGGCCACCATTTGAGCCACAATGTAGAACATGATCAATCCACCACGCTCATTTGGAGGAAAAGAGGCTAGACGCTGCTTCACGCGAACCAACAAAGTCGGTTCGATGGATTTCTCAAGGACAGTTTGGAGCCAGCGGCTGCTCTCGACGTCAACACTGAAACCGCGAACATTTGTTACAGTACCTAGAGTAGTGGGATGTACATTGGATCTTTAGTTTTAGTTTCGGGAATTCAAATTATTGAATTCTCATGTTTTCACAGTTTGGGCAAGCAGAGTAGATTGCAGCTCATAAATTAGTTACGACCTTTGTAAGCAATCAAACTCAGTTGCCACTGTCTAGCAGTCGTAACTAATCCTTTTGAACAATGACGATACGCCACGATACAGAAGACGCATTGGAGAAGTATGAGATCACGAAAATCGATGGACAGCCAACCGAAGAAGATTTGAACTTACTCGTCAAAGAATTGAGCAACGCAGTCGGAAGCATCGCAACCACAAATGGAGGCGGAGAGCATGGCTACGTTGGAATAATTGTCGAGGAAGCCGAGTACATTACCTTTTCGAATGGAGGCGAGAGATTTGTGGTTCCAACCAACCCGGGCGCGTACCCAGCGACTGTCGATACCGACGCAGTAATTCGCGAACAGCAGATTGCAGAGCACAAGGCGAAGATTGTTGAGTACGAAACATTCCTCGGGGTCCAGAACTTCTGTCGAAGGCAGATTGTTAAGTCGGTCGATCACGAATGGATCGCGGAGATTGAAAGCGAAACGATGGGTTTCAACCACAAGTCTCCAAAAGAACTAATTGCCCACCTTCGAGGTGTCGGAGGAACTCTCGATCACATGGACGTCACGGAGCTCATGACGAACCTGCAGAGGGATTGGGACGGAATCGAAGCACCAGCGGCTCACTTTGCGAGAGGAGATCGATATGAGCGTCAACTCGAGAAGGCAGGCCAACGCAAAAACCCAACATTGCGCCTGGCATTCGGTCTCGCGACTTTCCAAAAGTCAGGAGAGTTCGAAGCGTCGCTCCGCCAATGGGACGAGAAGAGCACAACGCAAAAGACTTTCGCGAACTTTCGAGTCTTCATCCAGAAAGAGTTCGCGAAACATCACAAGCAAAACAGGTCGACGGCAAAGTCAGTTGGGCATGGAATTGCAAACAACGTCACGGACGAGCAAGCAAATCAGATCGATACTCTCGAAGCGCAAGCAATGATCATGGCAGAAGTGGCGAACAGCATTGCAGAGCAGAATCAGAAGCAATTCAAGGAGATGATGGCCATGTTCCAAAAGGCCCTCGAGACCAAGAACTCACCCAATGCTCCCAATGCCCCAGCCAATTCAGCCGGCGGGAAGCAGAAGAAGAAGTGTCCCCACTGCGCCAAGCTCGTCTACCACAAGCCCGAGAAGTGCTTCGAACTTGAGGCCAATGCCGCCAGCCGCCCTGCAGGATGGAAGAGCGCCAAGGAGTCCTGAAGGGGCGCGGAGGTCAAGTCCACTGAGCAGTGGCGACCGGGTGAGGTCGATATCACTAAAATAACAAAGAGATTCCCTTACCTGGTCGCTACTGGGACTGAACCTCCACTGCCACAAGAACTCCAAGCCAACTTATTGTCCACAGAAACCACCGACGACGGCCCGAGACCAATCTCCAAACTCTCGCGCCGATGGGCTCGTCGATTAGAAAGAAGAAAAGAACAAAGTGAGCAGCGAAAGATGGAACGAGATGCAATCGAAGAAGCAATCACGCAAGTACAGCAAGAAAGTCAGCAACGAAAGCTACAAAAAGACGCAATCGAGCAGGCGGTCACGCAAGTCATGCAAGCAATGGTTGACTCAGGTGCATCAATTTCAATCTCCAACAATGCAAACGGGATGCAACTCACAGGCGAATCAGACAAGCAAGTCAAAGCCGCCGATGGAGTGAAACTCTCAGCAACAAACACAGCAATGTGGCCGACGAGTGCACTCTCCAAGGGTGCAAGACAATCATACATCATCCCAGGAGTCCAAGAACGATTAATCAGTGTCCCAGTATTGTCGAATAACGGGTACACAACAGTCTTCTTACCTGGCCAAGAAGGAGTCAACATCTACCAAAGCGATGATGTGACCATCACGGAAAAGGCTCCGCCAGTCCTCCAAGGGTGCAGAGACGAACGCGGATTGTGGTTTGTTCCAGTCGCCGACGAACCAACCATAGACCCAAGTCTGAATATTGTCGAGTCAGCTATGAATGTGTACGAATTGCCAAGCACGAAAGAGGTTGTGAGATGGATGCATGCAGCGCTAGGATATCCAACAAAGTCAACGCTACTCACCGCCGCAAAGCACGGAAATCTTGTCACATTTCCCGGCATGACACCGGAGAATATCTCAAAACATTTCCCGGAGTCAGAAGAGACGCAAAAGGGGCACATGAAGCAGACGAGGCAAGGCGTTAGATCCACAAAAGTTATCGACGAAGATGCAATGATTGGTTTCAATCCAACGCCAGGAGTCAAGCACAAAGATGTGTACTTACGTGTGTTCGATGCCACAAAGAAAACAATGTATTCCGATCAAACGGGGAAGTTCCCCATCACATCTGCTCGAGGACACAAATATGTAATGGTGGCTGTAGAGTTAGATGGGAATTACATTGATGCGGAACCAGTCAAGTCAAGGAAAGCAAAGGCACTTACCGAAGCGTATCAAGCCATCTTCCAACGTTGGCAAGCCACCGGAGCAGTCAGTCCAAATTGGCACATGCTCGATAACGAAGCACCTGAAGAATTGAAGAAAGCAATCCGTGAGAATAAGTGCAGAGTTGAACTAACTCCAGCCGATCAACACAGACGAAATGCAGCCGAACGAGCAATTCAAACATTCAAGGGGCATTTCATTGCGGTGTTGGCAGGAGTAGACAACAGTTTTCCAATCAATCAATGGGATGAGCTGTTACCTCAAACAGTCCTTACCTTAAACCTGCTCCGGCAATCCAATGTGGCACCGAATATATCGGCATGGGCATATCATCACGGCAGTTTTGATTACAACCGAATGCCGTTGGCGCCGATGGGTTGTGCAGTTCAATTCCACATCAAACCAAGCAGGAGGAAAACATTTGGTGAGCATTCCGAAGACGGGTTCTATCTCAAGACATCAGCAGAGCATTACAGAACGCATGTCATCTTTGTCAAGAAGACGAGAGCGAAAAGGCTGGCAGACACAGTGTTTTTCAAACACAAATACATTACACAGCCAACGATCACTCCGGCTGATGCAATTGTCAATGCATTCAATAAATTGAGACAAGCTATCCAGGGCATACAGCATTCGAAGGACGATGCACAATACGAAGCACTCGAACGAATTATGCAACAACCACAGCAACAGCAAATTCAGCAAGCAGAGCAGGTGCAAATTCCAAGGGTGGAGAGAGAACTTACCGAACAAGCTCCAAGGGTGCGATTCGAAGAGGCACCGTCACCGAAGGAGCCCCCGGAGAGGTTGGTTGTCGCGTGGCCAAAGGAGCAGATTGTTCAACCATCCAAAAGCCCAACACCGAAGCCAAAACCAATCCTCAAGGAGCCCAAGTATATTGCCAAGTCAGATTCGATAGCAGAACGAGTAAAAGCGAGACGGCAGCAAGCTGAAACCACGCCGACGGAATCAATTGCTGAAAGAGTTACCCGCAGACGAAGAGACAAAGAAGTTGAAGTAGTGCATACAGTCTTAGATCAAGAAACGGGACAACTTCTCGAGTACCGCCAACTACTGAAACATCCGAAGCTCAAAGAAGTGTGGAATAGATCTAGTGCAGATGAATTTGGACGGTTAGCTCAAGGCATCAAGGGACGAGTTAAGGCAACAGACACAATACGATTCATATTCAAGCATGAAGTACCAGCAGACAGGTTCAAAGACGTTACTTACATCAAGTTCGTATGCACAATACGAACTGAGAAGAAGGATCCGTACAGAACCAGAGCAACCATGGGCGGCAATCTCATCAATTATCCGGACGACGTCGGCACACCAACCGCCAACATGCTATTAGTGAAGATCTTCCTCAACAGCGTCATTTCAACACGAGGAGCACGGTTTGCCAACGCAGACATTGCAAATTTCTATCTCATGACACCATTGAGGAGACCCGAATATGCAAAGATAAGATTATCTGATATACCTGAAGAGATAATAGAAGAGTACAACCTGCGTGAGAAGGCAACTCCTGATGGATGGGTGTACATCAAAGTAATCAGGGGAATGTACGGCTTACCTCAAGCCGGATCACTTGGACATGATTTGCTCGAACAACGATTGAATGCAGAGGGCTACTTTCAAAGCAAGATTGTGCCTGGCTTGTGGAAACACAAAGTAAGGCCGATAATGTTCGTCCTAGTCGTTGATGATTTTGGAATCAAATACATCAGAGAGGAGGACTTAGACCATCTCATCGAGTCCATCAAAAAGTATTATGATGTAACCGTCGACAAAGATGGGAAGGAATATTTGAAAATCGAGTTAGATTGGGATTATGAGAACAGGAAGGTGCATCTATCAATGAAACCTCGCCAATTCGACAACCTTGTCCCAACACAACGCCGAGACTCCCCATACCAACATGTCGAGCCAAAGTATGGATCAAAGCAGCAGTTTGCAGAGTATGACACGTCGGAACCTGTAGGAAAAGATGAACAAACACATCTCCAAAAGATCACGGGCAAATTCAATTATTATGCACGAGCCGTAGATCCGACAATGTTAACACCGCTCAGTGCATTAGCAGCACAACAGTCAAAGCCAACTGTCAATTCAATGCAACGAGCACAACATTTTTTGGACTACTCCGCAACACAAGAGCCAGCTGTACTCACCTACCGTGCCAGTGACATGAAACTTGCCATTCACAGCGATGCGGGCTATCTAAATGAATCG
>JALLPI010001520.1:0-35728 GCA_036939935.1 Cyclotella atomus
GCGGCCCAAAATTACCTTTCGGTCCGGAAAGCCTAATTTGGAAAAGGGTCAATGCTTCAAAAAGATCAGTGTTTTCCAATGAGAACTTACCTAAAGCACTTCTACATATTGATTATGAATCGAAGTTCGGAAAGCTGCTGCGTTCAATGGATACCTGTAACGCTGAACACACGAGAGCAAACAAGCACTTCTCGCTCCCAAGTACATGGTAATGTGGCCAGCGCTCTTGACAACTCTGTACTTCTCTCGGCATCATTCAATTGCAACTACTATTCGAGCACCTCGCGCATTTAATCGTCAACTGCACCGCCTCCGTCCATCGTTGTTTCTACATCAAAGGCCCATCTCCTCAACGATACGTCGCGATTCAAGATTATTTGGTATTCACCACACTCTTACTTCCGTGATGACAACGACTGATACTGCACCGAGGAGAAGTGCCAGATTGGCCAAGCTTGACACCGCTCCAGATAATACATGCAATTCTTTGCAAGATGATAAGTACAGCTCAATGAAGGTCGCCGAGCTCAAGGAATTGTTGAAACAAAATGGACTTGGACTGTCTGGAAATAAGGCAGAGTTGATCCATCGGCTGAGTTCGAATGCGGTGATTCAATCTGCCACTGCTGCTGCTGCTGCTGGAAATGATAGTAAAAAACGTACAGTTAGCAGGAAAGTGACACCTGATACCGCTGCCGATGAGGCAGATGATGATGGTTCAAAAAAGCAAAAGGTTGCGGTTGTATCTACTGATGTGCAATGTCTACCGCGAACACGTGAGATGCAGTTGAAAACTTCTGATATGAATCTAACTGTGCTTGGGGTGGATGAAGCGGGGCGTGGTCCTTTGGCAGGGTATGTGTGTCTGTTCAAGTTTTACTACTATGCAATCTTTTAACTGGCATAATCTTTGTTTTCATAACCAACAGGCCAGTAGTCGCTGCAGCGGCAATAGTACCAATCAACATCTCTGGAGTCATTGATTCCAAAAAGATAACCAAGGAAGAAGAACGTGAACAACTTTACGAAGCCATTGTTGCAAGTCCGGGAGTTCGATATGCAGTTGCAGTAGTGAGTGCGCAACGTATTGATGAAATTAACATTTTGCAGGCTACTTTAGAAGGAATGAGGATTGCCACTGAGGCTGTTATGAAACTGGATCAAGAAGGTGGTGATATTGTTGGAGAGGTAAACAATCATGCATCGGCTGACAGAACTGAGATATCCTATGTCATCACTGGAAGCACTCAAGCTAATGGGGAAGTTGGCAATCAAAGCAAAACAAACAATTACTACGCACTTATAGATGGCAATAAAGTTCCTAAAGAGATGCCCTGCCCTGCCGAATCAATGATACAAGGAGATGGTCGCGAGTTTGCAATTGCAGCAGCTTCAATTCTTGCCAAGGTGACTCGAGATCGGTTGATGCACGAGTATGATAAGAAATATCCAGAATATGAACTGAGTAGGCACAAAGGCTACCCTACTGCAGCTCATGTGAGTGTTGCACTTTATTTTTGCGCATCTTTCCTCTTTGCATCACAACTCACAGTGTATGTCTTGTGTTACAAACTTGCGCAGATGGCAATAGTAAAGAAAATTGGAGCAAGCCCTATCCACAGAAGAACTTTTGCTCCTCTGAAATATATGAAGTTTGATGCCGATGGAAAGATTATTGATTGATTTAGGTCTACATACTGTATTCCACAGATTCGCTCTACCTTTGATTGTAACACATACCCAAGATTTACAGCATATGTCTGCCTTACTGCCTTTATTTGCTGCGTCCCCTTTGGTTTGTGCTGACAGTTCGTTTCGCCCGTGTCGAAGATGCTTCTTTTTCTGGTGCTCGTACCAACAATTTCCAGATTGATCACATACTCGAACTTGCTGATAATGGACTTGGTTGGGGTACTGATAAGGGACTTGGTTAGGATAAACGTTTCTGGTGTGTCCATAACCATAATTTGATCGTGTCAGTAATGAGTGTAGCCATATCCACTTACACCATATGCACCTCAACTATGAATCACTCCACTGATGTGACAATGTTAAGGCCGATTGTATTACATGTAAATGTATTTCAAACAGAATCAAGCAGCAAGCAGTGCTTACGAATAGTATTCCCTGAACTCAATCTTATCTTCCTCCGGCCACCCAGCCATGAAATCTTCATCAGAACTGTCTACATGTTGGTAGCTGTCGTTAGCTCTTGTGGCATTGCCACTACGATGAAGGAGATCGACGTTTCACTATGTCATTTTCTATGCAGAGGAATTGGTATCGTACCGTACATATCGATCATCAAAACACATCAACACCGAACCGAACCGAACCGAACCGAACCGAGCCGAGCCGAGCCGATGATGCAGTGCAAATATTCTTGCCTTGTTGCGTTTGCCATAGAAAGACAAAACCCGACAGTAACACAATAATTGATAGCACAATTTGAAGAACCACATCCATCAACATCAAACCTAAACATCCACGATGTCATCCATCACACGCCTCGAAACATCCCATCCGCGCATGTCCCAAATTGTCATCCACAACAAAACAGTCTACCTCTCCGGTCAAGTCGACGAATCATCCTCACCAGACGCAGCATCCCAGACCAAATCCATCCTATCCGAAATCGATCGTCTGCTCGCCTTGGCTGGAACTAATAAATCCAAACTAATCCGTGCTACGATTTGGTTATCCAATATAGAAAGAGACTTTGGACCGATGAATATAGTTTGGACGGAGTGGGTGGATGCAAAGAATAAACCTGTTAGAGCTTGTACAGAGGCCAAGCTTGCTGCGGATAAGTATTTGGTGGAGATTCAAGTGGAGGCTTCTGTGGAGTAAGATAAGTTAGGTGATGCGATAGTTGGGAGTTAGAATACTTTGCATCACTGCCAATTGCTTAGCTAGTTCTCAACTATAAGTAATAGATAGATTGCTCCACTTACTATGGTACCTCAGTTGAAAGTAGTGTTAATAGCATCTATGGTTACTAAACCTATGTCAGATGCCAAAGAGCAAGTGATAGCTTGAAAAGCACTTCTCTTGGAATACAATCTATTCAAAACTATGAAGAATGTGCACATGCACAATATACTAGCGCATATCTAAACATTTGGGAACTCTCCCTCAACCCAAGGTAAAAGTTTGACTCCACACCAGAACTTCTCTTGGTTGAATCCCTTACGCAAACCACTAGCCTGTCTCTCCCTATCACTAACATAATCACTGCGGCGGCAGCGGTACTTCCTTCCTCCTCTATAGGGCTGAGTTGGCCTGGCATTGCTTTCTTCGTAATGAGTACTGGTCTTTCTGCAAGTGTCTGGATCCACGTGATCAAACATGAGTTTCTGCAGTTGGATCAGTTGACCGTATGTGATCTTGATGGGCACGTCCATAATCCTCCAGTTGACTCCTTCGAAGCAGGGCGGTTCGGTGATTGATCCGGAGTATGCCCAAAAGTGAATTGTTCGGAGGATGTACCACGGCTCAAAAGGATCCCACACCCAATCCCTTTCAGTGCGACGTTGTAGAAGATTAAGGAAGCGGTCGGCAATGCTCAATGGGGTGGTATCTTCTTCAACTTCACTTTCTACTTGATCCGAAGGCTTGATCATGACAGGATCGTCACTTTGCTCGGTTTTCAATCCACGCAGCTTGGATCGAATCTCCTCACGGTCTGCGTCCTCCTTGATATTCTCACCAAAGACCTTCTTGGCCAGCAGCTGTCTATTTTTGCATAGACGCTTATCACTATCAAACTTCTCTTGAAAGAAGTCAATCAGCTTTTGGAAGTGGGGATTCCTGCCTTCATCATTGTCAACCTCAATCAAGATACCCATGGCCTCCAAGTTCCTCTCCGTGCCGTGAAGATGAAAGATCTGCATCTCGCCATCGTACTGCTTGCCGCAAAGCGTGTGCTCGGACTTGACCTTGATGTCGATATGGATGACGTCTTGGACGCCCGATTGGAATACATTGTGGGCGAAATCAGTCCCTGGAGGCTCCGGGCGCTCCCATTCCGAACGGCTGAGATGAAGGAGAAGTGAGTAGTTGCAATCATCTGATGATAGCAAGAATAGATATTATCATTCTACTCACCGCTGTCTGTAGGCAAGACGAAGTTTGTTGTGCATAATGTATGGAGTGGGCTTGGCAATTGTGGATGACTCGTCGTCGAGGTCGTACATACCAGCCTTTTGATGAAGAACCAGTAGTTAGGACTTGGTAGAATTGATGTGATCATTTAACTTGCAATAACATGTAACTCACCCTCGTCCTTGGCTCATGAAACTCTTGACATTCATCTCTAGTCTCACACAAATCCTGAGGACTCTGTCTTTCACCACTAGCACATCGATTCCTATCCAAGTCCGCATCTATCCTCCAATACTGCTGATACCACCCATCCTCTCGAACATCCTCCCATTTATTGGGTCCATACCTCGACCTCGGATTGTAATTAAAGTAATCTCTCGGCGGATCGGCAATGGTCGCTGGATTCTCCCATTCAGGATCAATAGTAGGCGCGGGAGTAGGAGCATAAGTACCAAAGAGTTCAATCCACGATGCCTTGGCCGGGTCGGAGGCAAACACCACCTGAAGCTTGGGTCCATACTCGGCATTGCCGGCGGGGGAACGATACATCACTCCATTGGTATTATCAGATTCGATACGAATCACCAAAGTCTTGGGAATGCCATTGTAGAATTGCTTGGTGATATCCTTGAGATAAAAGGTCTTTTCCTCGATAGGACCTTCGATATTTCCGGCATTCACTCCCACAACGGTACTGTACGGACTATTGGCCCAGGTAACGCTATCTTCGTGAAACTCTCCATCGGGAAACACGGAGAACATGCCTCCAAATTCCGAACTCGTCATGGAATACAATTTGAGCTTGGCCTTTTTAATCACAACGGGGGACAATGTCAAAGCTGACAAATCGAACTTGAGCAAGGTCACTCGCTTCGGACGCCCATCCACGAGCATCTGAGTCCTTTCACTATTGTCATCCTCCGACCCATTCTGAATATAGGTTGCATCCGTGGGCAAAAACTCAAAAGAAGAAGTCTCCATCCCATCCTCGACCTCCGGAGCTTCCATTTCCATATCTGTCATTTCGTAAACAATGACTGAATTGGCAATACGATTTTTTGTACCGAACCCATCAAATCCCTGACGTTTACCGATTCCAGCATAATAAATGAGTTGATCGTTGGAATCGACCTCGGCTCCGTCCCATGTGGACTTACTGGCGCGTAGGTACGGTCCGTCGGGTGTGGATATGTAAAAAGCTTGACGTTGGCCTCTCTTGACCTTGAGACTAAAGGCATCGAACGGTATCATGGTGATTCGGTCTAGTCCCGAGCCTGTGACGGTAACGTTTAGGATATTTCGCCATGCCTTGGGTTTGCGATCGTATCCTTGGTAAGAGCCGCGTTTGCTCCATATCTGGACTTGTAGGTCGTCGGTCCAGTAAGTGTTGATTCCTAGGCCCTTGATGGATATGTCTCGCTTGGCTACGATATCGTACATGACTCCGGAGTAGGTTACCGAGGAATTGAATGTGGAGGTGTATGCGAGGGTATTGATCTGTGGTGATAATGTGGGCATGGTGGTGGGTTTGCGTGTTGGATTTTTGGTCGGTGCAGTTGTCGGTGAGGCTGTGGGTGATTGAGTGGTGGGCTTCATGGTTGGCATTTTGGTGGGTGAGGGCGTTGGAACGGCAGACTGTATAGAGTGAAAATGATGTGTATTGTAATGAGAAGTGAGGGTTGCATAGATTTCACAAACTAAAGGCCAACAACAAATGACTGCACTTACAACAGTGGGAGAAACAGTAGGCAACCCAACAATATTCCCAGCCATAACCTCCACAGCCTCCGTCCCCTTCGCATACAAAACACCCCCATTAAACGTCCTATAACAAACCAATCCACCATCCCACCCCATCCTCTTGGCACAACCCTTACCATACACAATCAAATCATGATTGATATAATACATTCGATCCACACCCACTTCATACATTGAATAACGAATCACAGCCTTTTCCATCATAATATAAAACGATTGTTTCTCTCCATTCGGCACTATTACGGGATTCCATCCCTCCATCAATACGGAGGTGGGATTATCGGCTCCAGATCCGACAATGGTGGAGTTTAGTACTAGGTCCCATGCCGATTCGTCGTATTCGTATCCGCTAAAAGAGCCGGATTTGGTGTACACCAGTATGGATTGGGAGGTGGAGGTGGCTAGATTGATGTCGAGGCCGTAGATGATTAGGTCTGTTTTGGCTTTAATGTCGAAGAGGGCCGAGGCGGAGGATTGATCGGATTCATAGATGGTGGAGTGGGTGGTGAGGGTGAGGGGCGTGGAGGTGGCGAGGGCTGTTGGTAGAAGGAGCGAGAGGAGGGATAGAGGCAGCTTCATGGTTGAGAGTCTGCCTTGATGATGTGATCTGTCGGCTTTTGTTTGTGAATGATTGATTAACTTTTGATGAATTGTGTTTATGAATGAAACAAATAAACTGAATCGATGGAATGCAATCGCTCGATGAATCGTTCTGGTATGCAATCGCTGCAAAACTTTGCGGTTGCTGTCTTTGCAGGCTTCTGGATCAATGGAACCCTCTCCTTTTTTGCAGACGTTAGGGAGAGGAGTTGCTCTGTGAATCTCTGCTGCCTTGCTTTGATTGCCTGCTTGCGTGCTGAAGTTTGCTTCCATCATCAATCTCCGATGTGCACATCTTGTGTTCAAAATCTCATCGTTGGCACAAGAGTTGGCATCAATTCAAATTCAAATTCAAATGCAGAAAATGTGACTATGTACTGATTCCTGAGTGAGATTGAGAATTGAAATATGAGGCCCTTCTCGTTTCAGATCATTAAATGAGTTGACTGTTAGTGGACTGTTTATGGGATATTTTGGGGCATGGATAAGGACACACGGGTCAAATTGGGGTATTCATCAGGTCAGTTTGGGTTCCAATCTCAAACACAACGCCCAACTACAGCCGCACGCCGCCAACCGCCAACGCCAAGATCCAACCATGGCGCTTCTTCTCTTCTTCCTCCTTCTTCTACAAACCCACCCAGTCAAATCCGAACACCGTCGATTCGACGGTCCAATCTCCGCAGCCTCCAATTATATCCACTACTCCGAGGGATATGTCATCACACCGGGATATGTTGACATTTCCGATTTGGAATTCGAGGCTGTTTCCGAGGTGAAGAAGCTGTTTGCCGATAATAATGGTAGTAATAATAATGAGGGTATGGTGGAGATGGAGGGGTATGATGATGAGTATGAAGATGATGAAGGTGGTGGTGTAGATGATGAAGAAGGTGGTTTGAGAAGGTTGGAGGATGGTGTTGCATCTGTAAGTTGGGTTAGTTCTTTGCTGCATGCATCTTTTTACAGTGATGATCATATTGGTGTATTAATACAATTGATAACATCTCTGTCTCGCTGCATGAATCGTGACTTGATCAGTTTGTAGACATTGTTTTATTCCATGAGGTAAGTTCGTTCTATGCACTCTGTGTACAAACTTATAAACAAATCATTTCACATACCACAACAACAACAAACCAAACATCACTCAGCCATCTAACTGCGCCAACACCCGCTACGGCTGCGACTGGACCGAACTAGGCATAGGAGCCTCCGACTCTACCGGCAATCTCCGCTGGTGTTGCTCCGACGACGCCTCCGCCCTCGGCCTCTGTTCCAACTCTCCCCAACAGCAAGGACGGCTCATCATCGACCCAAATAAATTCAAAGGGGAGCACAAATTCCTCATGGTCCCGCCTTCGGGTGCTTGGAAGAGTCAAGTTGAAAATGGGGTGTTTAAACTAGACGATGATACGGAAAAGAGTGCAGGAAAGTATGTTTTAATAATGGCCAATTGCAATGATGTCAATGGGAGAGATTTAACAGTATCAGGACAATATACTTGGAGTTCCGTCCACGGATATCTACCGGGTAATTTATTCGGAGAGATGTATTTCTTCTTCCTCATCTTTGGATTGTATGCCGTACTGTTTGCATGGTATGGATGTATGATGAATCGGTATCGAGATGCTATTATCCCGATACAGAAATGGGTATTGGCAACGATTGGGATTGGGTTGTTGGAGGTATTTTTCAAGGCGGGGGATTTGTGGGTTTGGAATGTGGATGGGGATCGATTCTGGTTCTCGCTTTATACGGGCGTGGTGGTGGGTACGCTCAAGAGGGCCATATCGCGTTGTTTGGTCGTTATGCTTTGTTTGGGGTGGGGTGTTACGTGCGATACATTGGGTGGAAAGTTTAAAAAGGTGGTCGTGTTGGGCATTGTGTATGCGGGCACTTCGGCCGCGAGAGATGTTATGACCGTTTTGGCGATTACCGAGAATGAGATATTGACGGTGAATGAAGAGACGGAGTTATTGGATGTTGTTACCCTGTTGACATTTGGTACAGCATTGGTGGATGTGATATTTTATCTGTGGATATTTGATGCATTGAATGGAACTATGCAATATCTGGAGAGCATGAATCAAGCGATGAAATTGAAGAGATATCTACGACTGCGGTTGATTCTATTGATATCGGTACTGTTTGCTATTCTGTGGACAGTGTTTGGTATTGTAGATTCGTACAATGAGCAACGGATGGTGACGGAAGAGGAGAATGGATGGGTACTGAATGCTGTTTGGGAGGTGAATTATCTGATGGTGCTTATTGGATTGGCTTGTCTGTGGGCACCGGAGCCAGGTGCCAAGGAGTATGCTTATGTGATGGAGTTACCGGCTTTGGGTGGCGATGATTTGGAGTTTGACACAACCATGGTAGATAGTCCTGATGATGATGATGAGATTTTGGATGTTGATAAGGGAGTCAGCACATAGATTCGAATTTCAATTGTAGTAATGATTAGTTAGATTTCATTGCCGTAAGTAATGCATTGGATATTCTTCACCATTCTCTCTCTCATGTACTCTTGATGAGATAGATTTTTACCTTTCGGATCAGTTGAAAACATAGTGCACACATAAGGTTGGGTACGCTCCTTCGAAGACAAAACACCAAACATCAATCACATGGAAGAAGACGACCTCGAAATCGACGAATACCAATCCGCCAAAAAGCTAGTCCAACGAGCCGCCGACCGAGAATCCCTCCTCAAACGATCCGGCCCCTCCCATCAGCCCGCCTCCGAAGACTTGAATTTCACCGTCGTCCAAGACACCTCCCTCGGCTCCGACTTCTCCTCCCTCCCCCTGAAACCAGACCACCCCTCCCGCCCGTGCTGGACCTGCCCCGACGGCACCATCTACCTCGAGGCCTTTCACGACCTCTACCCCAAATCCTATGACTTTCTCGTAGCCATAGCCGAGCCGGTAGCCCGACCCGAACACATTCACGAATATAAACTCACACCCTATTCTCTGTATGCTGCTGTGGCCACCAATATAGAAACTGAGAGTATCGTCCGAGTTTTAAATCGATTTAGTAAGAATGCATTGCCGGAGGGAGTAGCCAAGTTTATACGAGAGTGTACGAAACGATATGGTAAGGCCAAATTGGTATTGAAGCATAATAAATTTTATGTAGAGAGTGAGTATGCTAGTGTGTTGAGAGAGTTGTTGAGGGATGATTTGATTTCTCAGGCGAGAGTGGCCGAAGAGACTGATGGTGGTGGTAATACTGGTGGTGGTGTGAATAATCCGGATGGGTTCGTGGTTCATACAAAAGCGGAGGAGATGGAGGAAAATCTACGTATGTTGCGTGAGATGGATGGGGATTCTTCCGATGACGAAGAAGATGAAGATGGCGATGGGAAGAAAAAGGCCGCGGCAAAGACTACGGTATCATTTCAAGTCAAGGGTGATTCGGTCGAGGTGGTGAAACGCAGGGCTATCGATTTGGATTATCCTTTGATGGAGGAGTATGATTTTAGGAATGATAAGGTCAATCCGGATGTGCCTATGGATTTGAAGCCTCATACTAGGATTCGACGGTATCAGGAGAGGAGTTTGAGTAAGGTTAGTGTCTGTGTGTTTATATTTGGATTTGATTGCTGTTTTGTTGGGATGTGCATCCTGTTGACGCACTGTGCCAGTTTGTTGTGTATGTATACTTGCATGCATCTGACTCACATAATTCACTCATGTGCACAATAACTACTCCTCTCCAATATATAGATGTTTGGCAACGGCCGAGCCCGATCAGGAATCATAGTCCTACCCTGCGGTGCGGGCAAAACCCTCACCGGCGTAACCGCAGCTCAAACCATCAAAAAATCCGTAGTTTGCCTGTGCACCAATGCCGTATCCGTCCTACAATGGAAATACCAATTCCAACTGTGGACCAACATCCCCAACGAAAATATATGTGTCTTTACCTCCGACAAAAAGGATGATATACCCCCCGAAAGTATGGGCGGATGCGTATTAGTAACCACCTATACAATGATTTCGTACGGAGGTCAAAGAAGCGACAAGTCTGCCGAGGTGATGAATGCCATCCGGTCCAGAGAATGGGGATTGTTACTCATGGATGAAGTCCACGTTGTCCCTGCGAAAATGTTTCGACGTGTGATTGGTTCGGTCAAGGCGCATTGTCGTCTGGGATTGACTGCCACGTTAGTTCGCGAAGATGATTTGATCTCCGATCTGAACTTTTTGATCGGGCCCAAGTTGTATGAAGCCAATTGGATGGATTTGACCACGCAGGGATATCTTGCCAATGTTCAGTGTGTGGAGGTTTGGTGTCCCATGACTGGGCCGTTTATGAGAGAATATCTAATGGCGGATAATGGCAGGTTGAAGCAGCTGTTATATGTGATGAATCCGGCAAAGTTGAGAGCCACGGAGTTTCTTGTGAGATTTCATGAAGAAAGAGGTGATAAGATTATTGTCTTTTCGGACTTGGTCTATTCGCTGAAATTGTACGCAGCCATGTTGAAGAGGCCGATGATTTACGGAGAGACCAGTGAGAGGGAGAGGCAGGCTATTCTTGGAACGTTTCGAACCAGCGAGTGAGTTTATACATTCATTGTATGGTTGATATCTTCTTGCATGTTTATTAACAGCTCGCTTATTTTCATTTTCTTGACCTCAGCGCACTAAGAACAATCTGCATCAGTAAAGTAGGCGATACATCCATCGATCTGCCAGAGGCCAATGTCATCATTCAAGTATCTTCTCACTTTGGTTCGCGTCGTCAAGAGGCGCAACGTCTCGGACGTATCCTCCGTCCCAAATCCTACACACAACAAGATGGATCGAACAGATCATCATTCAATGCATTCTTCTACACACTTGTCAGCACTGATACACAAGAGATGTTTTACTCCACCAAACGTCAGCAATATCTCATTGATCAGGGGTATACCTTCAAAATCGTCACAACTTTATCAGAAAAGGCAGATCTGGAGGCAATAGAAAATGACTACGCCTACAAAAACTCGGAAGATGATAGAAAGTTACTCCGAACTGTACTTACTAGTGAAACTGAGCTCGAAAAGGATCAACGCGCCGAGGACACTGCAATCCGCAAGAATAATCCAGACGGTGCCAGACTGGCTGATCTTGGTGTGAAGCGAAGTGCAGGGCAGACCATGGCACAACTGTCGGGAGGTGGAGGAGCGAGGTATCAAGCCGGACCGAGGAAGGTGCATCCAATGTTTGCAAAGAGAAAAAAGCGGTAGGGCCAAGCTGAGGAAGAGGGAGAATTAGCCAGTAAGACAACTAACTCGTGCGTCAACTTCCGGTGCATTCCTGTTATGTCTGACACAACAAATTGTGGTAGTCAAGTGCATTATGACTTCACTTTTGCTAATGATTAGTTTGCAACTTGAGAGGAAGATGAGCAACAACTCCATCAGCGGGACAGTGTTAACAGATGGCAATTATCTCAGTAAGAAAAAATAGTATTCCTTAGTCCTGTGTAGTAGTTCATACAAGTACTCATGCGCAAGACTAGATAACATTTGATTTCCTCTTGCTGTTTACTTCGAGAAGAGGAAAGAGAACTCCTCGTCAACCCTTATCACTAAGCATCTTGGGACAATGCTACTGCTGCATGGAGTTTGTTTGGAGTTCCAATCCTGTGTTTGATGATGAATTAGCTTGTAAATGCCTCCTCATTGCTTAGGGTTATTAATGTCACAAGTACAAGTTAGCATTCTCAAGTTCAAGCTGGAACCTGATATGACCCCACACTCGGCCTATGACTATTGTAGTAATCTCCTCTGGTCCTTTTTAACAGCTCACAAAATATAACAATGATGGAAAATGATACTGACTTTACGACTTCTGACAATAATGCCTCCATACGGTTGTGATTTCTTCTCTGTGTCTGACGAAGTACCTTCGGTTTTGGGGTTCTATTATCGGCAGTGCTGCATGAGCAGTGCTCATTCTTTCCAATTTTGCTTGCCCAATCTTTATCTCATAAATTTTAACTTCATCATCTCATCTCATCTAACCGATCGCCATTTCTATTATGCAACACCTGAACATCATCAACCCCATCTCGAAAGACATGAATAGATCCGCCGCCAGAATCAATATCACTCCAGGAGAACTCATCGATGACTGGCCAGTCGCCAAGGAAAAGAAGGTTAGATTTGCAAGGTACTCTACGTTTCGTTCTTATGGGAGCAGCACGCCTTCAAGTATGTTCTATAGTAAGAAGGAGAGAAAACGCATGCAAGCTCAAACTGTTATGGAAGTACACCGTATCAAAGGCCTCATCAAGATTTACGCCATCAACGGTCTCGAAACTTGTTCAACTGTCACTGCAGGAGATGCAATCAAGCATCTCGTCAAGCATGGTTATTTGAAAGTAGACGAATTGATTGGTCTCGAGAAATGGATCTGTGAAGATCTTACTGGTCAACAGAGTAATTCTCAAAGACACGTTAAAACCATAGCAAAAGCCCAAGAGCAGATGAAGAAGCATGGTGAATTTGATGCAGATACATTGGCCAAGATTGCATCAGCTAACAGCTCGAAGGATGTCCGAAAGGCCGTGCGAAAGGCAATGCTTGCAATGTAATGTGCATGTGAATGTACATTCATATAGATATCTAAGTTGTGTAGGTGAGAGTAAATTATATTTTAGAATGGCCTAATTGAATATGAAGAGAGCACTGCCCTCTCTTAACATTCACAAATAAACAGAGAAAACATTGAGATGCATTGACGACTGCCACAACATAACGCAGCGCCATTACAGTTGAGTATCTCTTTCCCAAGATAACTGAAATGGAATTTCATTATTGGCATCAAAAGGAATGAAGTCATCTCTCAAAAAACCCAAGATGCTTTCGTCATCTTCATTTTCGCCTGCACAAGTACCTCCTAGCTTGCTCTCTTCGTAGACATTTAAGTTGTCGTTTGACAAGTTGACCGACATTTGGCTGATCTTGATTGAATCAAAACTCATTGTCAGCTGAATCTTGCTAGCGTCATCATGAGTCAGTAAAGAGCTGTCTACTACCTTGGGTGAGCAGTTGTCATTGTACTGCACATCGTACTGTGCGGGGAAATGGCAGTCGTCTTGATGTGCCGTCTCTGGTACACTTGACCTGCTGCTGATGCCGCGAGCCTCGTTGTGCACATGATGATGCCAATGATGAGCCGCAGCTGGTGCATGTGCTGGAACGCGGCCTTCTTGGTGTGTGCAGTGATGATATCCAGGGTGGCTGGTTCCCTGCGTGTAGCTTCCGTGATAAGCATTGCTATGAGGACCATATTCAGTATTATACTGATGGTATTCGCCGTTGTAATGCGCCGAAGAGCTGGAAGGCATCGGAGGCGGCATTGGTGGAGGTGACGGCATTCGGGCATAGTGGTGATAATGAGGAGGTGAGTGACCTGGCATTGGTGGTGGAGGACGCGGTGGCCATGGAGGAGGAGCAACAGCGCCAGTGTGATTGTAGTAAGGCCCATTTGAGTGATACATGGGTCTGCGATTGGCGTATGGATTGTAGGGTGGAGTTACAACAGGAGGGTGGCGTTCGTGCACGTGCGGCTCATACGACTTCACAAAACGAGGCCGGTCTGGCGTTACTGAGTGAATAGTGGGTGGTACTGGTGGTCGAGGCGCTTTAGCTCGTGAGGGAGTCGTAACTTGTTTGTTCACAATCTTTTCTTTAGCAGCCAGTATCATTGACATCTCTTCTTTGAGCTCCATGATCTTTTTCGAGGCAACAAAGCGAGCCATATTATACTTGTATCTCCTCCTTCCAATCTCTGATATCGTGGTGCAGTAGTTCTTAGATTCATCGTCGATTGTAGCCCAATTCTGTGAGATCTTTCCCGTCAATTCTTGAAATGATATCTGTATCATTGTAACATAAGACATGGATAAGTCATGGTAGCGAAAAGGTACTGAACGCACCATGATTTCATCAGTACTTACCTTGCCATGTGTGCGGCGATGCTTGCGTTTCTCCTTACAATTAGGATCATACCATTGAGGCGCCATGATGATTCCCTTGTACCTTGTTGGAATGTCGAGCTCTTCCTCGGGGCTAACTGCGTCATTAGCCGAAGAAGATGCAGGTGGCGATTTCTTAGTATTTGACTTGCCAGGTTCTTGGATCATCAATTCTCTCTCCAACAAATAAAAGATGTTGTACGGTGTGTACGGACGCCTGGGTTTGACTGTCACTGATACATCGGCGTTATCCAGAACCCAGCCGAGCCCATGAGTTTTCGTTTCATTGGCCATCTGTACTATGACCGATATCGTGATATTGCTGGTTATTAATTCACATTCGTCGCACCAATGACCGAGGATGCCGTAGTTGCAAACGATGTCTCGCATCCACAGTCTTCGTGGTACATGAACCATCTGAATTCAATTTCAGATCGAACCTTGGTATCATCAAGGCGCATCTAAAAATGGAAGGCTATTATGTAGCACTGTGATTTGCCATATTTGTCGATTGATGCCATGGCGTCATTCTTTTGCGTTCAACTACTCTTATGCTCGCAGCGCGAACCCTCCGCCAAATTGGTCAGAGGAGGTCAGAGTGGCTATTCTATTACAAGAGGGTGATGATAAAAGCGCCCGGCCCGCCGCGCATAGGCGAGGGGGCTGCCTCCCTCCTTTGCTATCTCCTTCCTTATGGGTCCCGCCAAAAATCAAAAGAAGAGAAGTAAGTTGAAATGGGAAAGCGCCAACCACATGTATCAACAAAATATCACAATGGCAACGGCTTACCTAAAGCTAAGCTCTTGGCTCGACCTCTCGGCCGAAAGAGAGGGAGAAGAGTTGCAAAATGATGCCCAAAATGATACGGCGGCTTCCGCAGTCAAAATCAAGGAAATCAAGCTTTCCTACGTGAAACAATCTGCAGAAGTGTTGTTGCTGCTGGTCAATGCACTTATCGAAGAGGAGGCAGCTGATGACGATAAGAAGAAGGGCTTGGATGAGCGTGTCAAGTTTACTGATGGAGACTTGTCAATTCATCGGGTGGAGGTTGGGCTGGAAACCACGTCAGCAGGCATCAAGCCTTCACATGTAAAGTTCTCTCCACCCAATGAAGATGATCACAAGTTAGACGAATCAAAGCAATGTTGCTTCACAAACTTGGTGTTTTGTTCTATCAAGTATTTTCTCGGGGGAAGGTGTACAGTGATACTTCAGGACAGTCTTCAACAAAACCTGCATCAGAAGATGGGTTAGTTCTGTAAACAAACAGTTGGGGACCATGCAATTGACTGATCTTGATCAGGTTCTACTTGACATGGCTGTACCTATTTCGTTGTGCAGACCTGTGATGAATCTCATACATTCAAACAGAGAAGACTGCAACGAAGACTCATTTGACACACTGAAAGATGTAGCATCTGAATTGAACGAAATCATAAATCTACGCCCGGAAGAACTGTTCTACGATACTGAACCTGCAAACCACAAAGTACTAGTCTACGACAAAGCTATTTTCGGAAGAGAGAGGGAAGTTCATCAAATCACGGAAGCTGCAGGCTTACTATTGAGACCTGAAGAGAGGCAAACTCTGAAAGGCAGACTAGTTCTTGTTTCTGGAAATGCAGGCGAGGGCAAGACATGCATTAGCGGGTATGTGGCTGATCATCTCTTTTACTCTGGATGGCTTTGTATCAAAAGTAAATTTTACCGCTTTGGTAGCAATTCGCCATTCTTGTCTCTTGCATCTGCTCTTGAGACCTTCTTCCGTCATCTTATCCGCCAAGATAATGAACAGGATTACCTTGCGGCATTTAGCGCAGCACTGCAAAATCGACTGCCGGCCTCTCTAATCGTCCTGCTGTCGAGGCAAATTCCGTCTTTTAATGTTCGGTTCCGCGACATTCTTGAGAGGGTGGTATCTGACGATGAAGATTCAGATGATGATGTGCCAGCCGTGGAGGCGAAAGATGCCGGTGCACGAAATCGTATGCATTATGCATTTAGGAATCTTCTTCACATAGCATCTGGCTTGGGAAGACCAGTAGTATTCATTGTTGAAGATCTGCACTGGGCCAAGCAAGCATCATAAAAGTCACAACCTCAATTCTTTAGACGATACGGAAAAATTGCTCAATACCCCCCTCATGTCCTACCACAAGTGGATCTGCTGTCGAGTCTTCTCACAGACTTTGATCATCTACACTTTGGAGATGAAACGTCGCCGATAATATACCTTGGTACTTACAGCACAATGAAGTCGAGGAGAACCACATTTTCCTCCCAAATCTTGAAAAATTGGTACTTTCAAATGCGGTCAATATCGATGTTATAGAGTTGAATTCTCTTTCGGTTGACGTGATAAATTGTATTATAGCGCGTGCCATGAAACTGCCCAAGAGATTGACCAGTTCTTTATCAAAAATCACCCATTCGAAGACACTCGGCAATGTATGCTAGAATGGGCGCAGTAATAAGGTGAGTTGCTTGCTGGTATCTAGATCCATTCTTGCTATATTTTTTAGGTTAACACTGCATCATTTCACTCTCTTTAGCATCATGGAAGCATTGCTGATGATTTTGTTCTCAACAAAAACACCACATTACATGCCTTTTGTAGCATGTAGGATTGTTGAATTGTCTATTACAAATGGTGAGCTTGGTGACAACAGATTAAACTTTGACTCGGCATGCACTTACTTCCCCATTTTTCATCCAAGCTTTTGCACAGACACAGCTTTTGGACTTAACGCATATGCAACTTCGGCCTTGGCCTTTCTAAACGATGTTGAGGAGGCATGCCGATGGGGAAAGATTGCTTTGAACCTTCACGAGAGCTCTGCTGGTTCAGAATTGAAGCACCCAAAGTTGATATTTAGTGCATACGCCACTGTTTTGGTCTTATCTGAACCTATTCAGTCTACGACCAGTATATTGCAAGATAACCATGAAAAAGCCTTGGCAATGGGTGATCCTGAGCTCGCTTGCTTCTCTGCAAATTGTAGTATAGGGTTCGGAGTTATGTTTTGCGGTGATAATCTCGTTGAAAAGGAACAAGAATGTAATGTGGTTGCGAAGTGATCGTGAGTATAGCATTTACATGTGCCGATTCTTTCGTGTTCATTCGTTTGTCTCAATGCAACGCACACCCTATTATCTCCCTTACAATATACAGAAAAGCACAATCAAGTGCTTATTGGTTGGTTTCTCGTAGGCATATGCATTGTCACTTTTGCTTTGTCCGGCAGCAAGTCAAACCCTTTTGAAATGGTCAACGACTCTTCAACAGACGAGGAGGCACTTGAAAGAGTGATTATTGAAAAAAGGATGCAAGGCTCTCTTCAAGGCCGATATTTCAACAGGAGTTTCGGTGCCTATTGGTACAAAAGATATGACGATGCAGTAAAGTGGTCAGAGGAGTATCTTAAACTAGCTTCTCTCTGTGGATTCTTGGATGTATATAACTCACTGTACAGAGGATTGGCTGCATTTCAACTTGCTATATCATCTGATGATGCCAAAAATGGGTTGAAATAGGTGAGAGCTCCATACTGGCTTTCGAGGGATGGGTTAAGCATAGCAAATGGAACATGAAGAATAAGTTGTTGCTTTTACAGGCAGAACGAAGTTACGTCCTGGGCCAGACAGCAGATGCAATAGAGAAGTACAAATCAGCTGATGATTCCGCTAGTGTCTACCCGCCAACTGAGGTTTCAGGAATCCCAGGGGTTCCCGGAAGGGGCATTTTTGCGCCCCATTTATGACACAATGTACTATGCAACATCACCCATCTAACATCCAATATTCATGGCTGAATATCTTATCTAACCACTTGTTTGTTCCCCTGGTATTATGTTGGCGGGAAGTACCTCATATCGCATGTGCAAAATGGTCAATTTGGGGGTTGAGCTCAATTTTTCTGAGAATTTTTTAATTAATATACTAATTCCTACGTCCATTAGGACCCGAAATTTTGGACACCAAGTTGTGAGATCTGCTCAGACTTATGTCATCGCTGATAGTTCGGTCACCAGCGGCCCGAGAGCCGAGAGAGACAAAAATCAGCTTCGACGAACCATCACCACCATGACCTGAATTGCCACCAATGTTGCAGTGGCCAAGAACACCTACTATGCGGTCCGTAGCGAGACCTCAATCCAGGGGCAACTGTGATGTGATTTATGTGTCACGATGCATTGCAGGCCATGTAGATACTGCTGTGTGGCTTGTCGGGTGAGATGAATCGTTTTGTGTTTATGCCGAGGGGTGCTGGGGCTGGGGATAGTTGGGGGTTCACAATGGCGGGGAGGGAGCTGTTTGAGTGATTACATCTTCTGTATTTTTGTTCTTTGCTTTAGAATGTTCTGTTCTCTGATGGTAATTGAACTGATGTTTACTTTAGGTGCATCCTATTTCATTGCCGTTTGATTTGCAAATCACTCATAGAACCCATGGCATGATTGGCAGCAATAGCAGCCTACTGTTTGTAGTCGATTGGTCATGCTATTGGCAGCTGTGGTACTGTGGGAGGTACCATTCGTTTGTGTGATGCCAACTGTCGAGCTATGTTTGATGTTTTTCTCTTCTGTTCGTCCAAAAATTGCCTGAGGAGATGAGTAGTTTGTAGCTGTACGAGTTTGGAATGTTGATAGCGATGATGTTGAGCGTTTAGTTGAAAATTGATTGGACACGGAGACAGTGTGAGATGTGTTGGTCTTATTACAAAGCTGAAGGTGAGGTGAAAACAAGAAGCCCAAAAGGATTGAGTCAGACAATCCTTTTAATTGAAATGGAATCAGCTGATCGTTATTGGATTGTATGACCATCAGAACCCGCGAAGTCTCCAGCACGTTGTAGAGAGACTATGTCAAGCATTGCTTGTTCTGCCTCCGCTTCAAAATAGCTTGGACTACAAAACTAATCAGAGGCAAAATGCAACAATAAACTATTGCTTGGTCTGCTGGCAGCACATATTGCTCAAAATCTGGGAGTTCTGGTTGTATCGTTACCTCGCACGCCAAAACAATCACACGCCCTTGGCTCCTTGATGTCTTTTACGAGTCTTACAAAGACAGCGCTGCAAACAAAGTACACGCCAAATCATCATGAGTTTGGATGGTCTGCTTCACATTCATTCTTCTTGGCTTCGAAACATTGCATCCAGCTCTCACCCGTGTGGCATAGACGGAAGTTAATCCAGTTGAAAGCACTGACAACTGACAGAGAAAATAACGTGGTATTTAATATGTGTTGTTTGCAATAATGCATGCAAGATAAGAAAGTATAGAGATTGCAAATTATTGTATCATACTGTAGCAATGTATTGTTGATTCAATCCTTAGTTCTTAGATTATTGACCAATACATGGCATTAGTTTCGGTTCTTATGAATGTACCTCACTTCGAATTTTTGAGGCAACAGCTTTCAACGAACTATCCAAGCGGAATCCTGCAGTAACTACAACCATGTTACTCCCCTGATGGCCTCAAACATCAATCCACATCTCGAGCTCAAAGTATCACACATAGCTTTGGGGTATCTTCCAACCCAATACCCCTTCCCACCCTGCAAGACCTCGGATTATGAACAAATGTACCCTCAAAATCCAGTGATGGGACAAAAACAAGATACCCAGTGGAAGAAATCGAAAATACAAATTCTCCCAAGCTTTCCACGCATCAAGATACAACCACAGGGCTGGAATCAAGTCTAAGACAGAGAGAATGGGCAGGTTAGAACGGTCTGAACGGTTCGTAGTGACAGAGGCAAAAAATCAGCACTCACCTACGCAGCACATGATGCCACCATGAACGAAGCCCACATCTAACAGATTGGTCAAATAACTACCATCCGCGCTAGCTGTGATGTTGGTGCACAGCTTTAGACCCCCACATGACACCTCCTACCCCATCAACTCGACCTAACAACCCGAAACATCACCGACGAATCTATTTTGCTCCTCGACACCTCCATTATTTGCAATGTATACAGACAGTAGAGCTGACTTACCGGTACCACCCAACTCGTCAAACTGCCCTTCATATACCCCTCTAACATCGTGCAAAGGGGCATCTCTTCATTTGCCATGGTTGTGGAAGTAGAGCGATGAGATCCCGTGTTGGGAGGCCGCGCCGCTTTTTTGATAGATTCTAGACCAAGCCCCTCGTAGAACCTGTACTATTCCTACGTAGGTTTTGAGCGGGGGCCGAGACTCTCGAGGTTTCCGGAACGATCTTCCAGAAACCTCGAGCTTGGCGGGTAGACACTAGTGGTTGTGAAAGCACTCAACCATTTTTCTAGAGTAGAATGGAGTGTATGCCCATTCAAGTTCAAGTGCACAAGTTACTGACATTACTGGTGAAGTATCTTTCATGCTGATTGCATGGTCTGATTCAATCATGGTTTTTCTTTAAATGTAAAGCTAAAGCTGTTGATCTGGTCACGATCCACCTTCTTCTAGTGAGGGGTAGACACATGGCAATGGCCTGTGTCTCTAGATCTAGACCTTGCACTTGCAGATATGTTTCTTCATGGTTTTGTTTGAGACCTACAAGAGCAGGCCTTACCTGGGCAATTGTTTAACTCATTGTAACTATGGCAAACTGTGTGTCAGCTGAGGATGCTGTCAACACTGGGTGTTCCAAAGATGTATGTTGGGCAAACACACAATCAGTCTTATCAATCCCAAGTTGATTGATTACACAAATGGCACAAATTGATATTGATCAATTTTTACTGCGACTTGTGACTCCGCAACTGCCTGGGAAAAAAGACGTTGCTCGATGAAACGTCGAAAAAAGATGTTGTTTGGTGAATTTGATAGGCTTGAATTATACAAAAACTGCCCAAGTGTTCTGGTGTATTTACTGAGACAACAAAATCAAATAGAAATTTGTTGAAATTCCTTGTTTTTCTCAACATTACCTTGATATCTAGGATGTGGTTATTAAGGATAAATATAGTATATATAATACTTAGGTCACTAAAGGTAAAGATTAGAGCAATGACGGCAGAAGAGCCCTGGCCCGCAAAGAGTTAAGTGGTCCCATCCAAACTGCGATAGGGAGCAAAATCTAAATAGCACACCCGGCCCCGCCCGAAGTATTTTCACTCAAACCTCTCAGACATCTCAGACATCCCTAATTCATAATTCATAATTCATTATTTTTTGCCTTCGGCTTGCTTCGCACTGAAAGTTACTCACGTGGTTGGCTCAAGAGATTGGCTTATTTTTTTCGTCTTCGACGCTATCGGAAGTTTGTGGCTCAACCATGCCATCCTTACGCAAGTTAGTTGAGAATGTCGAGTATAACAAACTGCCTTCACCTATGAAACCAGATTTTGCTTCTGTGTACAAGTCAGAAAAAGATAGTGCTATTGAGAAACTGCCAGATACAGATACAAATGACGGTGTAGTAAAAAGTACTACTAGGCAAAATGATACAAACCATTGTAAGGTCAATCCGGCAAATCAGAACCAAACTGGTAAAAAAACAAATGGTGGTACATCTAACAAATTGGTCCGAGAAGATGATGTGATTGAGTTGCTGTCAGATGAAGAAGACATCAGCCTAGATCAATTGGCGAAATTGAAACAAAATGGCACATGTACTAACGCAATATCCAATTTAACTGCAAAAATTAGTACGATAGCTGACAATGGCACTGTCAAAGTGAAGGGGGCGGGGGACAAATCTGACTCTAGGAACGGGAATTTAGCTGTGTCAACTACTAAAAATGCTCAAGCATTGGCTGCGAACAAGAAAAGGCCAGCTATTGCAAATGGATTAATGAACGGCACCGCTGCTGCTGCTGCTGCTGCGACCAAACCCTCAGGGGCAACTACACAACCAGTGCAACTGACTGCTGCAAACAATAATAACTCAATACCTGCTCCACAAGTGCAGTACCCATATTCTGCCAATCCAACGGTACAGCAGAATGTAAATGCAATTCTTCAAAATATTCGGACGAATCTACAGCAAACTATGCCTCAGCCAACATTGCAGCCATTTGCATACGGCCCTGCTGCCGTCACAGCGGGATTAGGTCTGGAGCGGTGGTCAGAGCATCGAATTGATGCTGCCTCTACCATTGATGATCTTGAAGCCATTCGCAATCGTCTGATTACACTTGCAAAACGAGCAGATTTGAGGTTGAAGGAGATGAACTTTCGCAAAGCAATTGGCATGATCGAAAGTAAAGACGATGGTGAACAGGAGATGGACGTGATACGAAAATTGGTTGAACGTGCCGAGTCCAGTTTGACTGTTGATAGCAAGAATGAAGAGAATGATCGGAAGAGAACGCAACTGGAAGATACATCTATCGATCCATATAATAATGACAACTCTGAGAAAAGGCAAAGGTCAAGTTGCTGCCCCTTTTGTCTGAGCAATACCACTCCTCGTGACACTGATGAAATGAATATGTGCTCAATCTGTGAGGAACAATCCAACATGTGTTTGCAGTGTCGTGGATACTGCATAAAATGCCATCGCCTGGCATGCGAAGATTGCCTGATGAGATGCGATACCTGCCTCTCTGATACATATTGCAGTGATTGTATGCCTAAAAGTGGGAAGTGTGCAAAATGTAGTTTCGGAATGAACAATTCGGTCGCCATGGGTTTCGCAAGACCTATTTCGCGAACTGATTTCCCCATTGTATTAGAGCCCCGGCCGATTGCGAAGGCGATAACACAGCATACACTGCACCGCTTCGTTGTGAACAAAGCAGGAACACTTGGACTGTCAGTTACTGAGAAGGCAGGGTATGTTTTTGTCCGTGCTGCTGCTAAAGACAGTCATGCAGAAAAGCTGGGTGTGAAGATCCATGATGAGATATGCTTACCATTTACCAATGGCACGTCAGCTAAAAATATATGTGAGCGGTGCAAGTTTAACTGTCGTGTTTCTTCTTACTTTACTGTCCTCACTATGACACCATCATTCAGACAAAACGTTTCTTCAAGGAGCAGCAAAAAGGCCAATGATCTTTGAAGTGAAACGTCCTTTCGACAAGCCAAAAAAACAAATTCTCCATCGTATTTACATAACTTATCAAGGACAATTAGGCATGACAATCAAGCAGATGATGGTACCAAACAATCGTCACTACACCATCATTGCATCTGTACAGCCAGATAAACTGGCCAACGTGCACGGACTATGCCCAAACGACATCATATGCAAACCTGATACCAAAGGATCTGAATTCCTTGATACTTACAGTTGGTTCATGGATTCAATCAATACGCGCCCATTTATATTCGATGTGTGGAGGAGTCCATCAACTCGTCCTCCTACTAATCCTGAAAGCGCCGTCCCTTCATTGAATCGAACTCCTAATCCTTTCGTGTGGAGTTACACTGAGGATGAAAGCGTTCGCCTTTGATCAAACTAGCGATGGATTCGTCATTGATGATTTATAAACGTATACAAGTAACTTTGCATCAACTAGCTGATGACGATGGCTTAAATCGTTGTATTAATTGAACAACTTTCTATTCAGGGTGCCGGCATTGCTGGCAAACATCCAACATAGGAAAGTTCCACACTTCTACCTTTCTACAAGCACTGAACACACAGTCATCTTCATATTCAAGGTCAGGTTTTCTCCCTACATCAGAATTAGATCTAAATTTTGGACAACAAGGCATTGATACAAGAGTGGTTGGGATATTCATATTGTGCCTTGCCCTGATGTTATCAATGGATGCATCTCCTACCAATCTTGCGTGTGAATGAACACATATCAATATCAAATAATCATAATCATTGGAGCTGTCAAGCGTGCTCTTTGCAGCAAATTCCTCTACTTTCCCTGCAAATCCAATAAGCCCACGGATTGATTTAGGGTTGTCGCCTTTCCAATCAGGTTTCAACGCCGGATCAATAGAAACACAATCCCATTTCTTAAGGAAGCAAGCTAAAGTTGCTGTCCTTGGCGTCGACCCATCACCTATACAAAGGCACTTCACTCTGTATCGCTTGTTGTTTTTAGGTATCACTCCATGTTGTGATGCCGCCTGAATTGCAGCCATCGACTCCGATATATCCTTTGCACTCGCGAAGACCTGTAGCGTAACAATATCAGGAAAGCATTTCATTGAGAATAACTGGTCGAGATAATTGCAGTATCCAAAGTTGTTTGGTCTTCTTTTGATGCCCGATTCACTTCTACGTCCCTGTTTGTCATTTGTTTTCGTTGGTTGCTTGCATCTCGTGGCTGTTTGATTGCGGCGACATTGCTGACAAGTAATATCTGATGATGGTTTTTGGTATTCTTTTTTCGTGTAAAGATGGCGTTCTAAATGTTCCTTGCAAATGGAGCAGGTGCGATGGGTTGGCAATGTTTTGGCATCAGGTGGATTGCATTCTGTTGATAGCTGAAGAGTTGTCATTGTTGCTCCCCAAGTGCAGTATGGGGGATGTGATGGGTAATGGATATGGATGTAGGATGTAGATCTCTATCTACTATCTACGACGTTCTTAGTTCTTAGTTCAAATGGAAGGGGCTAACAACGCCACTATGTTTTTGTCTGTCTCGCACCCATACCAGAGCACATAGCATAACGACATACCTCATCAGCAGGAAGAGGAGCCGGTAGGGAAGGAGAGGAGGCAGCGAAGGGGAGCGGCTACCGCCCGTCGTCAACAAACCCCGTTACAGGCAGCCGGGCACCGACAAATCAAATACCATGTCGGCGAAAGCATCGATGGTGGTAGCTGATATTTGAGCCGATGAACGACGAGGGAGAGTATTATTGCATCTCTCGATCTATTTCATTATGGTTGAACATACTCAATCTATTTTCATTGTGGCAGCGGTGGAAGGAAGATACAAATGCAAGTGCATCGTAGTGGCCATTCTATATGCATTCGGATGATGGCTACCGCAGTCGAGAAGCACTGTGCTAGGATGATTATTGTGTCGTCAGAAATCTCCAAATCCATGTGATGGGTGTGCACGAATTCGATGGCGTGATGGCTATGGTGATATATCAGATATCAGCCCACAGACATGCTACATCGGAAAATAGTTGATGGGGGCGTCGTTGAGGGTGGACGATCATTGGATGGTATTGGTTTTGCGGTTGATTGTTCAGTAATTGGGTATTGGGTGCTGGAGATGGAGTATTATCACCATTGTCAACTCAAGACGCAATGCTTCCCTTGCCGTAATATTACACAACAATAAACCACAAGAAGATGGTTGAACAGAAATAAGCCACATGAATATTATCAAGAAGAGGGGTGATAATACCAACTGTATTGTTTTGGATAGGAGTAACATTAACAGCCGTATACGGTTATTTATCAAAGTATGACCGAATCAATATCGATTGTAGCTAAAGCTCAATCTCAACCATATCTTAATTTGCAAAAGAAAAGCCATGAAAAGTGCCCAAGCTTGAGCGGCTGCGTAGGAATATTAGTTATTCTGCTTGCTTCCCGATCTATGATAATCACATAAATAATTCAGACTCTTTTCTTTTTACTTCGACCAGCATGTTGTTGCTTCCTATCAGTCAAATGATTATCTCGATCACCAGTATTGTCTGAAATATTCAAATCGTCCAACATATCGTCTTCACCCTCCTTTTCGCATGCATCAAACATTGCATCTTCAAGAATGCGCAAAAATGCTCGCCTCGACAAACATTGCAATACCTCTTGATACGTTCTTTCAGTGCATGAGCTCTCGTTCTGTTCCTCTTGCATAAAATTACTTCTTGGTAGATGTGGCATGTGCAAAAGCATCTCCAATACGTCAAGGTTATCCTCACAATGAGGTAGTATTGCATTCTTAATACCCTCAATGGATTCAGAGTGTACATTCACTCTTTCCTCACATTTCACACTTGATTCGTCAGCATGGTTTCTATTTTGCTGGATGAGCGCTTCACACAACAAAACACCATCAGATGCAACAGCACCAGATTTGTCTTCGTCTACAAGAAGTCTACGTATCAATGGATCTGCACGCAATCGTTTGATCATACCCGATCGAAGTTTGCGACTCATGGATCTCTCTTTGCGGTCCAGCTTTGGAGGGTTTTCTTCTCCGCCAGTCGACTCTGCTGCTGCTGCTGCGCTTTCTACACTTTTATTGCATGCAGTCATGGAGACACATTGACATGACGCAGTGGCTCTCATGCAAAAGTACAATTCATTTTGGAAACACTTATTCCATGATGTGTGGTTTCCGCCATCGCCGATAGTGCAAGTAGTAGATACATTTGTGTCAGGTGCATCGAGATGAACCTTCCATTGGCATCTAACATGAACCATGATTGATATGTATTCCGATGACAGCGTTAGAGTACCGCAAATTCGGCCTGTGGTTTCTTCATTATGTAACCCTATTTCATCAACGTTAGCATCATCGTCAGTTTTTGGTTTCCAATCAACGCTCAAGCTCAATATTTGATTCTTTGCCAATGGATCTGGCTTGGCTTCGTCAACGTAAGAAATAAGTGCATCACGACACTTCTGAGTTGTGATCTGATGCTCGCTGGAGCAGCGGGATGACATAATAATGATTTCGACTGATCCTAGAAGTCTGTTCGTAGGAGTTGTGCTGAAGAAAGAAGAAAGGGCGGAGGGCCGGAGGGCGGGTCGGGGTTGGGGTTGAGAGTTGCGGAGGACTGAGTAAGGGGGGTTCGCCCGCGAAAAATGGTGCCAGTATCGTCCATAGAGGATGTACTTGCCCACCCACGCTGACCGACCCGGCCCTCCTTCACTCCCCACTCGCTTCTCCCCACCCCTATGATACCCTTTGCTCTCTTCACGAAGCGGTTAACTTCAGGAGCACGTTATTTCAGTCGTTTTGACTAAACTCAGTTACAAGATTCCGTCCAAGACAGATATTTAAATTTTAACATTCAGCAATTAATGACAGTATAACAGTTGTTGGCATTCTTGTCTAGTTTTAGAAGCTGTGGGGATCTTGTTGTAGATCCGTTTGGTTGTTGAGATATCTTGTCTGCAACAAAAATGGCGAGGGTAGAATTGCATCGTTTTTTTGTTGTTGTTGACCTCGCCAGAATTGTCAGCACACCCTCTGGTACAAATTCTACGTATTCCTACGTAGAAATCTTGATGCCAAAATGGAGATCTCAATACATCGATCACATCAATCATGCCCCGACGAACCAAACGCCTTGGTGAGGGCTCCACCTGCAGTGTCCTCATCAAATTCCTCCACCCCAGAGACAAGGTTGCCGCCGCCTTCCCCAACGCCATTGCCACCGACCGCCTTGATGATCTCATCGCTGTTTCCAGAGGGCCAGGCCGTCGCGCTCGTGGAAACGTCGTTCAGAACGCCATCCACTTCACCTCCGATTCCATCCCCGATGTCGCTCTCTGGGCTGCCAACTCGTATGTCAAGGTTGTACAAGACTGCGAGACCGAAAAGGAGTGGGCGGCTGTTACTCGTGTGACGACTGCTGTCACACCTCCTATGCTTCCGGAAGACGTAGAGCTCCCATCACTATCGAACTCTCTCGACAAAGACATCGCGACCATCAGAGGACTTGGCCTCATGGTTGATGACGACCGCGAGCCTGCCCCAGAGAATGTGCCCGCCGCCAACCCTCCCCGCGAGATTTCTGATGAGACAGGCCTCTATCTTGGGCAGTCTTGGGGATGGGATGGGAACTGCCAGCGCAACTCACGACGCCATCAAATGTGAGCGCCGGCTTCCACGGCAACTGGACTCCCAACAAGTACTTGCCCCTCTGGGAGACCTTCTTCAAGTTCTACCCGCAAGATTACTTCTTTGACGTTGTTGTGCCTGAGACCTCCAAGAAACTTGAAGAGAATGGCTATCCAGCCACGGAGCGCGGCGAGATGATTTGTTACCTCGGCTGCAAGTTGGTGATGTGCACGATGGTCGGGTTCGCGCAGCGTGACTTCTTTAACAACAAGGGTATCACGAGCGCACGAACCCCTGTCCCCTCAAGCTCAACAAATACATGGCCGGCAGCCGCATTGAACAAATTGATCAGTGCATCTCTTTGTTGTGGGATCACTGGCATTCTCTTTTGTACGGAGATGGTTGAGGGGAAGGATTCGCCAGCTGAATGAGGCCCCGCCGAATACAGTGAGAAGGGCAAGACTGCCAGCCTCCTCCTGCGCCTGAGCAAGAGCATCCATCACACCTCTAGGTATGTTGTTCTTGACTCTGGCTTTTGTGTGTTGCAGGCTTTGATTGACTTGCGTCAGGTTGGTGTTTTCGCCGGCGCCTTGATCAAAAAGCGTCGGTACTGGCCTGCTTGGATTGCTGGCGATGCTATTGATGAACACATGAGTGCCATGCAGGTTGGTGGAGTTGCTTCTGTGGCCGGTTCTTTGAGTGGTGTTAAGTACAATGTGTGGTGTATGAAGGACCAGGGATACGTGGCCAAGATTATGGGGACGGCAAGTGGGTTGATCTACAACAATGATCGGGAGCGGACTCGTGTGGTTGATGACGGCTCCACCGTCCGATTCAAGTACATTGAGCCATTTGACTTGCATTACAAGTTCAGGCATGCGGTGGATGATCACAACAATCTACGCCATGCTGTTCCATCAATTGAGGGTACTTGGAGGACTACGAGGTGGGCAATGAGGCAGTTTCAATTCTATCTGGCGGTGGCTGAGGTCAATATGTACTTGGCCTACCGCCATTGGGTCTGGACTGATGATGGTGAGGAAATGCCGCTGTTGGCCTTTAGGAGGATGCTGGGTTGGTCTATGATCCGCAATGAGCTTTGGAACTTTCAGCCGCAGGGTCTTGGACGGTCTCTTCGTGGCAGGCAGCCTCTTGCAGTGCATGTGAAGCAGAGGTGCCCCCCCTTCACTTCGCACTGGGATGGCAACGGCTGGGACACCTCTGCCACTTTTGCATACAACCAATTCACTTGTGGTAAGAGGGGTTGCAAGAAGAGGATCAGAACCTACTGCTGTTGCAACCCAACAAAGTGGCTATGTGATGTGCATTGGACTGAACACTTTCATGAAAGTGTTATCCAGATGGAAAGGGATGACTGAGGTCAGTCAGTGGGATTTCCTGGTTTGGACGTGGGGCTCCCCTTTGAATTTTTATTATGTGTTAGTTAAGTAACCCCCAGACATTTATATATCAATAAACAGATCTTTTTAAGCACTATTAGAGTATTTAATTATTTTTTGTTATGGGTTTTATTATCATTATGTATTTTGTGTGTCTAATGTGACTGAGTTAAGTCAAAATCCCTTGAAATTGACCGGAAGGCAAATGAAAATGACAAGAGTAGAGGGACCTCTTCAATATTATTCTCTCGCTTCAGCGAGAGAGCTTAGTTAAGTACATCAATTATGCAACTGCACAAATCCAACGAGCGCAAATATGCGTTTACACTCATTCACATATCCACCCTTTCCTCCTCTGTGCTTTAGTGGCAAAGAGTTTGGCTTTCGCGATCAAAGCTTTAGACATTTCATCACCTGTGTCTCGAACCATACTGGCAAAGTCACCTCCCTTCAAAATGAGATTGTATGGGCTGTCGTACTCAAGAACTTTCCCATTACCCACAACGAGAATCTTATCATACCTAATGATGGTATCAATCCTGTGAGCAACTGCAATGATGGTAGCACCTTGAAAGTTCTCCTTCACGGATGTTTGCAACAACTCGTCTGTGTAGGTGTCAACGTTTGCACTGGCTTCGTCCAATACTGTTAGATAGAAAAGGTTGTGAGTTCGGTCACGAGCAAGAGAATAAGCATTGCGTTGAACAATACTCACCAAGAATCTTGTTTTTCGATAAAATGGCCCGAGCTAAGCAAAGTAATTGACGTTGACCAACGCTAAAGTTTGAGCCACCATCTGATACGATTGAGCCTAGCTGTTGGGGTTGATCAAGTACTGTATCCAGCATGTTTGCGTGTAATAGAGCCTTTTTGACTTCTTCATCATCATGGGTAGAGAAAGGATCAAGGTTTTCACGAATGGTGCAGCCACCGAACTAATGAATATTACGATTGAGATTAGTTTGTTGCGAAAATATAGCAACAATTATCAGATTAGATCGGACTCACAAGTACAGGGCTCTGTGGAATAACAGAAATGGCGTGGCGTAGCTTGTGTAATCCTAGCTTCGAAGTATCCTTTATGCAATTGGGAATGATGATGTTAGTGCAAGATCAGTCTCGATCGGAAACAAAAAGACACTGCTGATTAACACACCACTCCATCGACCAGAACCTGACCTTCTTCTGCTTCGATTAAGCGCAGAAATGTGCTCTTGCCTGTGGGATAGGAACATAATCAGTAGGAGATCCAACCACAAACATCGAGTATGTAAAAGTTATGTTGGATGTCGGTGCTTACCAGAGCCTAAATAGTATTCGTATTGTAAGATAGAAAAGTTAATGATACGTCATCACGGAATGGCGGTCGGCATTGTTTGGGCACTTGAAATTACCTGTTCGGCCTACAACCCCAACTCGCGAGCCACCTTCTATACGAAGAGTGACGTCCTTCAATGACAGAGGAAGCCCGGGTCGATAACGCACTGAAAGTGATGAAATGTCTATCACACCTTCTGATGGCCAGTCTGAAATTCGTTCGTCTATTTCATTAATTAATGGAGCTTCTTGAGGCAAATCACAGTACTCGAGACATCGTTCAACTGACACCATCTGATTGACAGCTGAGAAGGGACATAGAAAGGCAGATGGATGAGATCAATTACTAGTGATGGGTAAAAGTCAGGAAAAACAATTCCTCTAAGAGAGAATACAGTAATTACCTTCAGCAGACTGACGAACTGTCCATTGAAGTACGTACGCCGACTGTATCAAAAGAGTCAAAGCAATGCCTAAAATGCTGGAGTCCATGCCCATCCACTTTTGATCGCAAATGATTACTGCTGTGAACGAAGCTATGGCTAAAAAGATGACCATCAGTGCATCTGTCCAAAACCCAAGCCATCGAGAACATGCTAGAAACGCAAAGAACGTTTTGCTGTGCGCCTAATGTGGATAAGAAGTGTGGTCAGATGGCATTCAGATTTAACAACATTGATACGGAAAAGTACTCACATCATGCGAGGAACGAAACTTGTGTGTGCAGTAATCTAATGCGGCATTGGACCGGATTGTCCCTATTCCATTAAGAGCCTCGCCAATCTGAGTGAAAATAGGAGACCTTGCAAGCCCTGAATATCAAGAATAATTCGTGAGAGTATCATTCACTAAACAAGTTCATTTCAATGGCCAGTAATAAGTACCTTCGATCCGTTTCAACTCTCGAGAGCAGTTCACAAAAGTCCTCCTCACTCTGAGGAACGAGTAAATCAGTGGAGGGCAAATGACAAGTGTCATTGGGAGTGTGGCCACTGTGGCAGTTATCGCCCCAATGACGATGAAGGCAAACACGAAGCATTCAGCAAGAGTAGTAGGAAGAAGATCGTCGTTGCTGCCGATGTCAGCTGAGAATCGGTTGGCAATGCGCCCAACATTGTTCGTGTCAAAAAACTCCGTCTGTGCTCGAAGAACAGAGTTCGTCATCCTATCATGAACATGCTGTGATGCTCCTATCGTAAAGAAAAAGAGTAGGCGAACTCTAATGGTGGCCCAAAAACAAATGAGCAATACGAGTCCAACCATATTGCCCCTGATTGCAACCGAGTATTGTTGTTCGGCAGGAAGCCTAGACCAGTGGCTCATGAATGCAATCGTGACTAAGACGGTGCCTTGTGTAACTATGCACAGCATGATCATAAAGAAACTCGCTGACAGGCCATAAGGCATGGCTCTCATGTATTTCAGAAATGTGTCTCTCTTCACAGCACCGGTCTGCGTCTTTTCTTTGTGCTCTTCGTGTAAACCACCGGGTGTTGTGGATGGAAGCTCGTCTAAGGTTGTAGGGCTCTCTTGTGTGAGATTATTGGGAGCTGAAACCTGATTGGTAGAGATGTCTCCACACTCCTCATTTTGGATTGCCGTCATCAGTTTTCCTTCTGAGAGTTCAACACACGTTTCATATGAACCCACGCAAGCTACACGGCCATTGCTCATCAAAATACACCTAGACTCCCCCACAAACTGGTGTTGATGTGTCGCAAGTACAACACATTTGCCTCTCTGGACGCCTAGCCCTAGAATGGCCGAATAGAATAAATGGTGACACACTTTGGGATCGACCGCGGAAAGAGGGTCGTCCAAGACGATGATACCTGCATCTCGGTATAGACTGTGTAGACCGATTGTGTCAGACGTGAACAACTAGCATTCCGAGTACAAAAAAGCACAGTGAAACTTACGCTCTCGCCAATCCGATTCGGCTCTTTTGCCCTCCACTTAGTTTAGAGCCATCTACAACGGCCCACTCCCCATCTAACATCTGCTCGAAATCCATCTTCAGACTACAAGCTTCAACAACCTTTTGATAAAGGTCTGCGTCATACTCTTTGCCCATGAGAATGTTCTCTCTGATTGAACTGCTCATTAAAAAAGGTTCCTGAGAAGCATACGCAACTGTAGAGTTCTCAGTATACACAATTGTTCCTGATGATGGGAGCAGTTCTCCAATTAGCATTTGTAGGAGTGCACTCTAAAAATGTGCATGAAACCAACTGAGTGCAGTTTCTAGATAAGTAATGCATTGGGTGGTCAGGAAGGGCTCACCTTTCCACTTCCAACTTCTCCAATGACGCAAGTAATCTCTCCGGCTCTGAACTCAAGATTGACATTATCAAGAGCCACAACTTGGCGCGTAGAATCGTAGCTATCATCGATAGCCGTGTTCTCCTCGACATTCATAGCATTCCAGTGACAAGTCACGTTCGATACACTAACTACAGATTTGGGGTCTTGACATGCGCGGTATTTCAGATGGTCACTTCTCTTGAGGTCGGGGCTTTGAAGAAAGGCTTGAATTCTTCTCATGCTTACTGAGCACTCGCTTAAACCCTGTGTGAATAAAAGAAGAAATTGTTACAAGTCTGATTGATATTGTTTCAAAGCCTAGACTCTGTTACTTACCGCCACTGCTCGTGATACGAGGCAAGTCTCTGGTTTACTCTAATGGTGAGTTCTTATCCAAAACAGTAGCGTGAGATAACGAAACACAGTATGACTTACCAAACTGAGCTGTATTTACAAGAGCGAGGGTAGAGTAGACATTCACAATAGACAATACCCCGCCACTGCCAACATGAACCATGAAGATTAGTGTGGACACTACCATGTTGGTGACAAAGAAAGTAGCTTCAGAACCCGCTTTGAACCAGTTCACTCTCTGGATGGCAGCAATTTCTTTCTTGCGAATTGCGGTGATTCTTTCTTCGAAAAGGCGCTCGAGACCAAGCAACTTCACAACACGAATGCCCTCAATCGCTGTGACAATGAGAATGCGTACAAGATTATTCGTAAACAAAAATACATGTAGCAAAGCGGCAGCACGGCTGACTCACCTTGGTTGATGGCATTGACACGTGAGTCTGTGACTTGAGCCACTGTGGACCGAAGGCCTCCAAACTTCCTGCTTAGCTTGAGTTGGAACGGCACAATGACGAGCATCATGAATGCAATGCCAACTGCAAAAGACCATCCAATGATGAGCCATCCAACTGCAAGTATCATGGCAAGCATGATCACTCCCCAGATCATATATGGAGCAAAAAGAGAGGCAAGAAGGAACCTTTCGACGTCATTTGTGGCGAGGTTCATCACTCGTCCACTGGATTTAGTGGTGGTAGACTTGAGGCGCAGGGCTTTATCGAATATTGCAGCTAAACATGCCACTCTCAATTGCATCCTGAAAGAAAGTATGTAAGCTACAAGTTCAATAAGGGTGTCATGTCAAAGAGAAATGGACTTCACGTACCCCTTTCGCCATGTAAAGAAATAGACTTGATGGTTTGTCAGCAATACAGTACCTGCACTGAGCACAAGAAGTCCTGCCCATAGATAGCTGTTGGATGCAACATTATCAAGAGCTGAACTTCTTTCGAACGATTGCAGAAGCTTGCCAAGAGCAACAGCTTGAAGCAACTTGGCGGCAGAAAGAACTAGCATTACGGGATGCAGAAACCACAGGCTTGACAGATAATCTCTAATGAGGGCTCTCTTCAAACTTGGATGTGCAGACTTGGGTGGAAGATGAGGCTTCTTGCCCTTGATATTCTTGAACTTCTCCATGGCTTCCTCTGCACGGCGCTTCTCAGCCATCCATAGGACATTAAACTTGAACAGATTTTCTGCTGACGAATCAGCAGGAAGTGCATCTGGAAGATCGGCCTCGCATAGGACGCCATCAGCAGCTTCATCTGCATCGGTGGATCTCTTCTTCATCAGCTCGTACGGCCAAACAAAGAAAATCTTGGACAAAAGAGATGCATTCTCGAACGGGTGGGGAGGACGGTCCAGCCATTCCTCGTTTGAATCAGAATCTTGAGATAGAACAGTGGCAAACGAGGATCTGTTCCTGGCAAATGACCAGCGTTTCTTCTTGGACTCTTGCTTCTCTGGCTCCGTGCCTTGATCTATTCCAGGAACAGACATGATGGATCGGTGTTGAGAGAAGAGGTTGATCTGCTTATTAGTTGCGAATGAGTGGGTATATGTTTTTATGAGCAATGGAATGATGAGCAATTCGGCACTTGCCTTGTGGTATATTGCATATTGCCTAATGTTTTTGACATATCAACCAACATCGATACTTCATCCGATACCATATGGAGGGTATCAATAATATCGCCCACGATCTTCTAACCATAGCTGGAACAACACACCGGTATCGCACGGTACCGCTGTAGGAGAAAACACGGAGTTGGATCTTTGACACCTCAACCATCAAGTGTATCCGACATCCCCACAAAATAATAATGTTGTCAATGGCAAGCCGTCAAACCCACCTTCTCATTTAGATACGATGCAATCATCGACGTGTCTTTGTATCGCAATCAATGCGTCTTCTGTCCATCAAAGTGACTCGGGTAAATCCATCAACCAGATACGATACTAGACGTATTGACGTCGGTACGATACCATTTCTTCCGTCAAACCCGCCCTCTCATTTTCATTTAGATACGATACAATCATCGACGTGTTTTTGTATCGCAATCGATACGTCTTCTGTCCATCAATGAGATACGATGCTTTGATGTCAGTAGCACACTTTTCGTACAGATCAGTCACCCACACTTAGCTAGAGAACATTAAGATTAAGGTCAAATTTAGGCGTAAAAAATTGTAATTCACACCATTCGAATCGTCACATCTTTCTGAGCATTTTGATATTACAT
>JALLPI010001521.1:0-16244 GCA_036939935.1 Cyclotella atomus
TGGTGGGAGGCATTAGGAAAACAAACCTAGGAGCAAGATCAATTTGGTCGTATCGGCACTTGTTATGGTCAAAATGAAAGTTGCCCTAGCCCATTTCCCTAAAGCTTTTGAGCTCATAACCAACTAGTTAGATTAGGTTCGGCTCTAGGAACAGACAAAATTTCGGATTTTTTCCTAACTTAACATTCACAGGATTGATCTTCCTTAGAAACTAGGTAAAGAAAAAGAAACTTCTTATCCCTTTATATTGAACTCAATTCTTAATACTCGATGTAGGATGCAGTTCCTGATGAGATGCAATGATGAGTGAAATTATGAAGCTTTTCGGCTGACAATCGTCCAGAAAGTTGAGTGTGTGTGTGTTTGGGACATGACCACCAGCCCATCTGGCCAGCCTCCCCATCCAAACGGCGCCCCGAATGCAGCATTCCATTCCCTATCTGTAGACAGGCATGAAGGGGAAGCGGCACTCGAGAGAGAGGCTGAAATCCATTTTGAAGCAAGGCATGGCCCCATCACCAGCCCAGAGAGTGAGTGAAGGGCATCAGGCAATCCATTACCATTTCCCAAAAAGCATGAGTTACCATCCGCCCAAGCAGGATCAAGCCGAGATTTGAGACCATACCTCCCTCCTCCCCCCTACTTGCTCCCGCCAGGGGAGAAGATACGCTCTCGTCTCTCTTTGACTGACGTCACCATGCCATCACCTCCTGCTTTTCACTTTTCACTTTTTCACAACAGCACCATCCAAACAGCAAACAGCAACCATGAAGCTTTCCACCGTCGTCTTCCCCGCCCTCCTCACCACAGCCACAGCCTTCACCCCGTCCCACCAACCACCACTCAGAACCATCACATCCCTCCACGGCATTGCAGGCGACGAAATCCGCGAAGCACGAACAACCTACGCAAAGCACGGCACCGGCGAAATCGGCTCACTCCACCGAGGTGCACCGCAGGCACCTCGCACTCCTTCCCCGTCAGTCATGGGAGAAGATGTCCGTCACGCCCGGTCAACCTATGCTGCACACGGTGTCGGCGAAATAGGCTCAGTCAATAGATCGGCACCTCGTGCTCCGCCATCTCCGTCGCAATCAGTCATGGGCGAAGATGTCCGTCATGCCAGGTCGACGTATGCAGCGCATGGAATTGGGGTGATTGGTTCAATGGAGAGGGCTGTTCCTTCTAAATTCAGTGCTAGGGGAAGTGAGGCTATAATGGGAGAGGATGTGAGGCATGCTAGGTCGACGTATGCTGCGCACGGGGCCGGGGTTATTGGATCGGATCAGAGGGTTCCTTTTGTTCCTTCGAATTAAAAGAAAGAGTGTGATGAGGGGTTGAGAAGAGCTGTTGGAGAGACAAATATATGCACTGGAGAGAGAGGCTTCTTGATTTTCTAAAAATGTACAACTGAAATGGGGGGGAAGGAATGGTGAGAAATGGGAGCGAGCTATAGTGTGTCATCTTAATATAGTATTAGGCCAGATATTATCATATTTGTGCAAGCCGACAGTCTTTTGTTAATAAGCATTCTTGGCTATAATTTAGTTCATTACTAATACAATACTCTCACTTAGTTGCCAACTTGGCTACAATGCTGCGTGTGCTTGTGAAGTTTCAAGTCATGTTTTCAACGTGCTAGGCAGGACCGTTATTGAGACCCTTTGAAACATGGCGTTGGAATGCTTCATCGATTGAGTAGAAGATGTTTCTCAGAACCATTTGTTTGTTTGATGGCCAGCTTTTATATGTTCCAAATTAATGAAAGATGTCTTGATAAATGCATTCAGTATTAAACTAGTACTGGCTAGATGAATTAATACGTAATAACTGGAGAGACTTGTATGCGGATTGCATCATTTAGCGCATGTGCCGTCATCTTAATACATAATGCTTCTTCACATTGAATTGACTGAGAATGTTGGATAATACCAGCACATATAGATCTACGGCCCCAACTTCTTCATTTGCCTTAATAAATCCTTGATAGTCTCCTCTTTATCCCTCAAATCTTTATACTCGCGAACCGCCTCATCCTCTTCTTTCATAGCTTCCAACTCCTCATGCTCGGCCTCGTGCAAACGGCTACTAACGTAATTGTCCACAATAGGAACATCCTCACCGAGGTTATAATCTTCCACGAATTCACTGAGTACACGTTCATCTTGTGCAGCACGTTCGAATCTGGCATTTGCCTCCTTGGCAATCTTTTCCTTCTCTTTCTCGAGTACATGTACGTGTTCGAGGGCAGTCTCTAGCATTTCCGTAACAATATGCTTGGTTACATCCTTTTCTTTACCTTGGATTGTATCCTGAACGACAATGTCTCGTTCGACAATGGTTTCGACTTGCCAGAGTTCTCGAAGGTAATCTTCGCTACTCGTTTCGGAGAGATGAGTACTTCGTTTGAGAGGTTGGTGCTTGATGGTGAGTTTTGTAGGAGCAAATGCCCCGGATTGGAAGATTAATAGGCTGAAAAGAACTCCGCAGAGTACAGTTTTTGCATGCGATTTCATCATTTCTTTGTTGGGATTGTTCAGTTGTGGACATAATGCGAACAAAGGCGGCAGGTGCGGTGCTCACACTTTGATGTCAAGGATGAGAAGAGGTGGGGAGAGGCGTGTCGCCGCCGGATCTTCTTATTTTTTTCAACTTTTCCCGTGATCCAAAGATGCTGTTAGAACTTGCGAACAATCCGTTGAATAGGAACGGGAAACTGACTAATGCAACCCTTTAGCATTCGATCCACCCCCTCGCCTCTCTCGACCTCCTCTCTCGCATCGGTGTTTCATTTGCCGCTGCCGCGAAACATCAATGGCACCAAACCCAATAACACCAAGCAGCAACAAACGATGCATCAGTCTCGCATCCATCGTCATTCTACTGTGTCTCGTCCAACCGTGCAGTAGCTTCTCATTGGTGCCCTTCACCAAAAAGAACACGTTTCCACAGCTGCCGAGACGTTACCGCAGTCGTCACCTGAACTCACGTCCAGGTAACAAAGATACCGACGATGTAGAAGCCCAAGCATCTACCAAAGATGAATTGGCAGAATCAACATCCTACTCATGGGCCGAACTTCAGGCAGACCCCGAGCTATCTCAACTGGAACGAAAGTCATCGATGCAACGCAAAAATACCATGCTGTTGCCCCAAAGAATATCTCAAGCAACTGGCATCGTGGCTTGGTCGTTTGTGATTGGAGGGATTATATTGAATGCATTGGGGTATGCTTGGGTTCGTGATCCTAGTGGGGGTATTGGTATTGGGACACTAAAGTGAGTTTGTGTGGAAAGTGTTGTTTCATTTATGCTGATTATTATACCATGCGATTGCACTTAGTAATTAACTATTGCGGTGATTGCAACAGCGAAAGAGACTTTCAAAGAGAAGTAGTCAAAAGCAAAAGGTTAGATAGACCGGAGCAGTCTACACCGAACAGCAGCTTTGATTACAACTAGATATAACCTTGGACAGAGAAATGCATGCCCTTACTGTTGCAATACCGTGTAGATACAAAGAAACTAATGAGCCATTAAAATACATGAGATACTTTCTATTATAGAATGTTACGAAACCAAATGTATATATCAAAACGTAAAAATGAATCCCAAATTTCCTTCTCTCTTCAACGATACATCCTATTCAACCAACCAATCCAATCAGCCAGACCAACACGCCACTAAACAATAAGTACATTCACACCATACAATCACAACACAATCTCCTCACCCATTTCACTCGGCATGTCGTCTTCTTCTCTACCAACAACCTTCAACATCTTATCCTCATCACCGCCACCGCCACCGCCAAACAACGAACTAAATCCAGTCCCAACCCTTCCAAACAACGAAAATCCACCCGATCCGATCCTACTCTCACCCCAACCACTCCGATACGTGGGCATCCTCTTAATATATTCATCTTGGGTATAATGTTGTGCGGGATAATCTTCGGTAGCCACCGATAAGACATCATCGTCTGCATCGTTGTTATCGGATAGATTCCTCGTGAGTTTGGGTGTAGGAGGTTGAGAGGATAATTCGGTGGAAATTTCCGGTTCAATTCCCATAATGGACGAAGATGTCCTTGTTTTACTAGAGCCTCGTTGTTTCTTGATGATACGAACAAGACCCACTAGGGCAATGAGAGAGACGATGAGACTTAGGAGTCCGATTCCCGGTAGTATTTCCCAAGAAGAGCCACCATCGTCTTGAAGGATGCTGGCTCGTGATGATTCGGATTTGGATCCGGATATGACTGCTTCGTTACCATTGCCGCTGCCGTCGCTGCTGGCATCTCCTCGTTCTTCAACCACGGGAATGTAAGTAACCCCCACGATGGAATTGGAAGAATACGAATTGGAAATGTAATTCTTGATGGCATCGTAGACTGCTTCCGTGGTAGATGACGATGATGATTCGGACAATTGACGAGAAGAGGAGGAGGAATCGGGGAGCCAGACGGTCATGTGGCCAGAGATGGAGGAGCATGTCGCTTGGAGGAGTTTGGACGAGTCGAGCATTTTGGCGGTGCATTCGGCTGTTTGTTGTGTTTGTGTTATTGAATGATTAAAAAGTTGTTGGAGATTTTGAACAGTATTATAAGTAGTAGTATGCACAACCACTCACCATCGATAACCTCATCGACAGGCTCGGAACTAAGCCCAGCCACACTCGGCTCCTTCATCAAGCCCCTCCTAACCTGGTTCTCGCCTCTCATCATTTTCCTCTCCTCGCAGCCCATGAGCCCCAGCTCCTCGCCCACGCCGCCCAACAAGGCCGATTCGAACTCTTCCAATGCCAGCGACACGTCGACATTCTCTGTGGTGAACAATTCGTAGTTGAATGGAATGTCCATGGGCGTGTAGCCAGAGGAGGAGTCGAGAGAGGAGGGATCGGAGTGAGAGCAGGAGAGGAAGGTGATGGATGGGATATCGAGGAAGAATGGTTGATCGTTGGATGCTTCTGCTGGTGTCGACATGGTTGGTATGTGTTGATGACGGTGTTTTAGAATTGGATCCAGTATGTTAACTGATAATCTATTGCCGAGTCGAAAATTGTGAAGCATTGAAGGCATGAGTGATTTGTCAGTTACTAAAGAAAAATTGGTGAAACTGTCATAGCTAACAGCTAGCTGGGGCCTGCCAAGCATCCAAGCGAACAGCGCAATTCAAACTGTTGAAACAATACCAAAACAAATGGCATTCTCTATGGGTCTGCCAAACTCAACAGAACGACTGCTTATGCAACAATCCAACTTGAGATAAGTTGTCACACTGCTGCCAGTCAATGATCAGTAGGACTCGTTCTAGTCTCTGCCATTCAACATTACGCGCCCTCTAGGTTTGACTTCATACTTCATGAAAAGAGTCAACCATCATGTACGATAACATCAAAACAATCGGCATCGTGAACAGTCAAGCAATGAAAGGACAGCACACTTTTGATGGAGACAATTGTAAACACAGACTGTCGCTAAATAAGATTTCTCAGGCTTCACTAATATAGATCTTTCTGCCACCACAATATGCATACAAATCAATAAAACTGCAGTCCTTCTAATGCAGAGCTATGAGCACATCAATATCTATTGACCGAGACATGTAGATGATCTTACCAGAGGATATTTGCAAGCCAGCGTCAGAGAGGGGTCTGTAGATGATGCACTTGTAGCCGCGTCTTTCGAAACAATTTTCGCTAATGGCGGTCAATTTGGCCAATATAATGTGAGGAATGCGTGTATGATGATGATGTGATGAGCAGCGGTGCAAGTGATGTATCCGCCGAGGCAAAGAAGAGGCGTCTGTATTATCAAGAGATCGCCATTGTATGTCATTGTACGTTGGGCTCATTATTGAGATTGATGCATTTCTTTTCATCTTGTAATTTCATGAGATGTGGCAGATCAACTCAAATGTACTCTACACATCTCCCGCTCCATATTAGTTTAAAGAGTATTCAGATGTGGAGGTTGTATTAAATTCAAATTCAAAAGGGGCAGTACAAGAGTAGGATGACGCGCTGGCATGCCTTATGTCCACTCCGACGGCTTGCAAGTGATCCACCTCTGTTTCGACGTTTTAGATTCGAAGACTTATCCTGAAACTTTTGGTTCAAACTTCATCTTACTGCTCTCCTCACTCTTTCCCTCTCCCAACAACAATGGCGGCCGCCAAAGCCATCAACGTCGCTGTAACCATTCCTTCACGGCATGAGAGGGACATTATGGTACGATAAAATCTATCTGGTAAGTATCTGCATGTCGCGACAATAATGATTGATATTAATAATTTGTATTCTGTATTTGTTTGTCTGTATAGTGGGTGTCTCTGCCTCTGCCACGGTGACAGAGAGATCTATATTTACAAAGACTGAGATAGGTATTATAGTGGTGACTGTTTGTATTAACGCTGAATTTTCAGAGAGATCTATATTATCAATGACCTGAGATGAGATATCTATTGATTTTGTACAGTTGTCTCGATATCGAGAAGTCTGATGTCTTTTCATGTCTTATCCGCTGTTTGACTGTATCATGTTGAGCTCATAGAGTCGAAATACAGAGACTTGAGTTTGACGGGTTATTGATGCCTTGGCATCACTATGACAAATAGTTAATTCAAGTTGAATTCTTGCAGCTGGGGTGAGGATTACTTCTTGTTCTGCTGAGTGTTTGACAGACCCCAAAGAACATATAGTAGAATGACTACATCATGATGCTTATTGTTTTGGCATTTTTGAATTGCTTTGTTCAGTAGGATGTTGGCGACCCCTGTTAGTGGGTGATGCTGCATAATACATTGTCTTATAAACGGGGCGCAAAAATGCCCCTTCCGGGAACCTCTGGGATTCGGGAAACCTCAGTTGGCGGGTAGACACCAGAGAGAATAGTACCTCTTCCTACCTGGCTCCGAAACAATGGCGGCCGCCAAAGCCATCAACGTCGCTATAACAATTCCTACATGAACATGGCATGAGCACGAGGGGCAGTGATAAAATAAATATCATCTGGTAAGATTATCTACATGGCCCGTCATAGCTGTTGCTTGACAATAGAAGATAAAGTATAACCTGGTACTTATATCTCTGAATAGAAAGACGACGGTGCGCAGTGTATTTATTTGTCTGTCTACACTGGATGCCTCTGTCAAGGTGGCAGAGAGAGATCTATGTTAATAATGGCCGAGATATTTATAGTGGTTACTGTCTTTATTAATGACGCCGAATTTGTACTTCAAGAAATGTGCTTGCATATCACACCATTCAATGATGTTATATTTATTTCACTGTGTCATGATTGTTTTTATTTCACACGATGATTGACTCTTTCATGAAGTTCAAGCTGTATTTTATTCGGCAGTTACTCTGGAGGTTATAGTGTTGAATGACAGAACTCTTGAAAGAGTTTGACTTATTGTTGATATCTTGGCAGAACACTGGCAAGTTGTTATCTCAACTCTCAACCTGTTGAGTATCTGGCTCAACCATAGAAATAGAATGGCTATCTCGTGATGCTTTTTGTTTTTGTTGCAGCAGTCTGAATTGCGTGTCCAGTTGGATGTTTGGCAGACCTCATAGGATTTTACTTTCTCTAGCTGTTTTATTTTCATCAATTGCTCTAGTAACTAATTCATGCCTACATCTGCTTCACAACTAACTCGGTAATAGATTATCAGTTTATACCAGTATATCAATCAAGGGGGGCGAGTTTCTGACTGAAGTTTAACGAGCCGTAAGTTGTGTGCAATAGTTGCAGCGTCTACTATTTCTACCAGTGGCTCTGTTCTAATTCACTGCGTGTATCTACGTCAGCCCAAAGCAAACAAACACAGCTCTAAAGACCAGCTTGACGCCAAATTCATTACATATATTATCATGTCTAAGCCACACGCATCACCACTGGCAGCTGATACATCCGAAGATAAAGACGATGAAGAAATTGTTGCACTACTCCCTCCTTCTGCTGAAAAAGCAGATGGACCATCCAATGCTGCGTCTTTGCGGAGGACACCCGGTCCAAATTCAATGAGGAGGAATGAACACGTGAGTTGCACATCATTTTGATTACTTTCATTTCAAAGAGAATGAGACATTCACCATATATTCAATGAAACATGCCATCAGGAGGAAGAACTCCACAGACGAACACCTCTCGTGTCCAACAGTCGTCGAGTCGGCGGTAAACCTCCCCAAAGACAGCTCTATACACCCGCACACTTTACCCTCAGTAAAAATCCTCATTTGCACATGGATGGAAGCCGCCCCGAGGTCTTTTCGCCCAATACCATTCGAATGACGGATAGTTTGGATAAATTGCTTAGAGATGATGATGAAGATGATGCTTTGAATGCGGATGCGACTACAGGCGGTACAATGCCCGTAGTGGCTACACCTCAGCCACTCAAGTTTGATGGTCATCGAGGAGGAGGGGCATTTGAGCCAACGAAACCATCAGCTGTAAAACGCATTCATGGTCCTGGGGTGGATGTTGCTGCGGCGACAGGAGAGGGATCGCTGCATACCCCCAAACCGCAGAGGGTCGCCGGTGCAAGATACGGTAGAGAAGAGGCAATGATGCATCATCATCCCCATCATCTAGGGCATTATGATCATTATTCCAATCATCGGGTTCCACAGCAGCACGTTCACGATCCATTCTTTACTCCGTTGATGGAAGATCCATACCGAGATATGCATCAATATGGTCCTATCCCCCCAACAGTTATATCACCACTGACTATTCCAGAGTACACTGCATATCCCCCAATGCATGCAGCCTCGTGGTCTCCCATCCCCCCAGAATTTGGACCGAACTTAATGGGAGGGGGAGATCCTCACTGGGGTCAGCAGCCACCACCCGTGGAATACCATCCACACAATGCCGGATACGATCGACACTATCCACAAATGCACATGCCTCATCAACCTCACTATCATTTGCCGGGCAATGTATCTCCATTCATGCCTCATTACACACCTCAATATCAGCATAACTACCAACAACCGTCTGCCCCAATGTCCCCACGAGCCGTCGAAGTAGAAAAACAATACAATCAAAGTAACGAACATTCGCCGCGCGGTCGTCCACGACAAGACAGCTCCGCTAGCGTCAATAGCGGTCACTCATCCAAAAGCGTGGAGAATACAATATCCCCTCAATACAGACAAGGTTTGCAGAGTAACTCCTCCGAAGAAGAATTGAATTGGTTTGTTCCACATACCATTAGTGGAGAGACTGTGAGTAGGGGTGGTGGGATGCCGTCGCATCATGGATATCAGCAGTCTTCTTTGCAGGCTCGAAGTATGGGTTATTCGAGTCAAGTGGACAAAAATCAAGTGAAGAAAGGGAACAATGTGAAGCAGTCGAAGGAAAGTAGGCATGGAATGGCAGTGCAGCAGAATAAGACGTTTCATGCCAAGGGGTTGCGTGCCTCTACTGCTGCTGCGAATTCTGCTGCTAATCAAGAGTTTTTGGAGAGTCCACAAGAGCGTGCTGCTTTCAAGGTGCGTAAACCTTTTGTTCTCTGTCCATTCTACCCTTGTGTTTTCCACTCGAATTCCCTTCTTATAGCACGTTTCGTCGACTTCTCAGGAGTTTGGCCGTCAGTTCCGCCAAAAAGAAACCCTTGATGCAGCCAAAGATTACGCTTTGGCCTGTCTGTCAAAGTCCAATCCTAACGTTTATCTTCCAACATCAACACATTGGCGAGTATACCTCGAGTTGGCAGATGTAGCAAAGAGATGCAATGAGATTGACAACGCAAGGAATTACTACCGTAAGGCATGCAAGCTTCAGCCGTTGGCGAGTCAGGGGTGGATGGAGCATAGTAAGCTCGAAGAAGAGAGTGGGAATCTAAACAAATGTGCCATCATTTTAGAGGAGGGATTGCGCTATTGTAACGCGAATGAAAATCTGTGAGTCAATGTATTCAGGGAATCTGACAATTCTAACTTTTTGCTGACTCCATCACCTTGCATTGTCAAAGTCTCATCCGTGCAATCAAGTTTCGCGAACGCGTCGGTCAGCTGGACCAAGCCAGGCAGCTCTTGGGTCGTTTGAAACACCTCCCTATCGAGAAGTATTGGAAAGTAATGATGGAAGGTGCCTTGTTGGAAGCACGATCTGGGAAATATATGGCTGTCGCAAGAGAGATTCTGAAATATTTGACGCATTATGGTAAGCATCCATCTTGCTGTTTCAATTGCAATGCTTCTGCCACGTCTAACAGTTTTACATGTTGACTTTTTTACAGTATCTTGGTATGGGCCATTGTATCTAGCACACACTAAACTGGAAAGGGACTACGGCACTGTTTCAGATGCATTTGCAATTGTTGAAAAGGGTCTCAAAGAGCTTCCACGATACGGTCCACTTTATTTCCAAGCGTTCTGCTTGCTGGAAAAAGAAGACTTGTCTCGAAATGCGTACGATCTTCCGCGCATCACGAAAATGGTCATCCGTGCAGACAACAACATCAGCAGAGAGTTACTGTGGAAAGTGCACTTGGAAGCAGCGCAAATTCAAGAAAGAGCTGCAGCACAGCAGGTACTTAACAATCCCGCGATGAATTTGAGCAAGTGTCTTGACGGCACACGAAAAAGCTATGCGAAGTCCATGTCGTTGTGCCCTCCTAATTTGTGCTGGAAAATATGGCTGGCTAGCGGGCGTACAGAGGTATCATGTGGTAACATTGCAGATGCTCGGGTGCTTTTCCTCAGAGCTTATGAGTCCGTATCGGAAAAGGGACGGTCAACAGTGCTCTTAGAGTGTGCCAGGCTTGAAGAACTGTGTGAAGACTTCAAGCTTGCGCGAGCAATTTTATCAAAGGCTAGGTTAGAGTTTGGCAAGAGTGACTGGAAGGTGTGGCTGGCATCTATCAATTTGGAATGTAGATGCGGCCAGATAGAGAGAGCCATTGAGTTTGCAAAGACATCTCTAAAGATTCATTCTGGAACAGGACGATTATGGGCTAGTCTCATCCAACTGCGCCACGAATACGGTGAAGTTGAGCAAGAAAAAATACTGAAAAGTGCACTGCAGGCAGTACCTAAGGTGTGTTTTGTGTGATGTTCCACTGTGACAAAACGTTTACTCTTACTAATCTTTTTTCGACTCTTCAGTCTGGAGAGGTGTGGTGTGAAGGAGCACGTATACACTTGAATCCATTCTCTCCTACCTTTGATTTGCATGCTGCGGGCAGGCACTTATCCTTCGCCGCAAAGTTTACTCCTCAGTACGGTGATAGCTTCCTCGAACAGTTGAGATTGCATTTGATTGATCAATGCATTATTCCTGTGTCAGAACCTTTTGTTAATAGCTTCCACACCTCATTCTTGGCACGCGGCAAAATGACTCTGTCGGAAGCGTACTCTTGCATAAGCGAGCGTGTAAAGCAGACGGCTGATGTTATGAAGGCACAGCTAAATGAGTCTTATGATCTTGCCAAATTCCTTCATGTGTTGGACACGACGGAATTAGAGCTGAGTTGCTCAAGTGCAGATCCAAACTATGGGCAAGTGTGGTTCCAATGTAGACACAGTCCTATTGATACGGCATGTGAAGTTGTGAACCGAGCAAAATCCATGCTGGCTACTGATGTCGTTCGATACAGTTATGTCTACATCGCAGCCATTTTGCGGAGAGCAGGGATCCTCTGTCTCTTAAATTACTACACAGATGTGATTATACCATCTACCGATTCGGAGAGTTCGAAGCTGCCCACGAATAGATTGCCTTCTCCCAATTCAAATGAGTGGGATATTACAGTTATCGAACAATTAAGAAAAGCACCTTCGTTGAACGAGATGCTTTGTGAAAATGGGCAAGAAAATAACAACCTTTCCAGTCAGATGTTCATTACAGCTCACGTAGAGAGCAACAAACCCTGGAATCAATTAACATCTTCAGAAAAACAGAGAATTCTCTTTGGCAGCGATTCTTTGCTCAGCTAAAGTTTGTCTTCATCCTATGAATGAACAGTAAATTAATCCTCATTTCGCAGTTCAGTTGCTATCTCTAGAACATGCTTATTACGTCACAGTAAGGTTAATTCAGCGCGTATGGTAGGTAGATAAGTAGGTAGGAGTCTCGGCAAACAACTTCTTGCAAAAATGCTGGAGTTACTGATTGATGCAGATTTCATCGAGGGCATCGACGAATACCTTGTCATGGAACTGACGATGATGTGTTGTGTTATCACAATGCAACTGCAGCGATCGTGGTCGACCTCGGTTGACGCCTATCATCTACCGAGCATGAATCTCTCGATCAGTACAATGTTGTGTATCAGTAGATCGATTCACTGTTCATAACACAAAATTTGGTATTCTCTGGAGGCAAGCTACAACTGAAAAGAAATGTACTCGGCTTCATCTGGATGTCGTCGTGTTTCCTTCGATAGTGTGGAAGTAAGAGAGTATGATGTTACTATTGGTGATAACGTAAGTACTTCTGCTCTGTTGCAACATTCAGCTCTGTTGATCACAACAGCATATTTGGGTTCATGGTTATCAAGGAGTACTTCTGTTGCATTACTTGCCTTTAGAGTATCCGAACTAACTTTGAATCAAACACTTTCTGTACCAACGTGTAAAGCCATCGTGTAGAAGTGGACCCCCAATCTCTTTGGATTGGTCATTTTCGGTAGTACCTACAAAGAACATTGATGACTTTGAACTACAGAGATTCAATGAAAGAGTAACTAACAAATCACAGTTGTGTCTGAGCAAGTACACAAGACGTAACATGTTGTTATTCTGTTGGGGGTTTACTGAAGAAGAACTGAAGAAAGCTACCCGTCAAGTCAACCAAATTCAGCGCCAACGTACAATGACAGAGTCCTTCATGTTGGTTCACATGATGCATGAAGTATTCCAAGAACTCAAGGTTGAAATTTGCAAAGGACTTAGTCATCAGACTCGTCCAAGAATGTTGGACGTTTGTAAGGTACAAGGTAACAGGATCAAGCACAAGAGGCGAGGCACAAATGAAACAATTGAATTGTCATTGGATGATGAGATTGATTCTGCTTGAGCGCAGATGCAGTTTTGAAGCAATAATTTTTGCATGCCTATTTTCTATCTTGGCGATTTTGGCTCCATTTGATGTAGAAAGCGAATGCAGGAGGAGTAACCGGTTTTGAACGCGCTGTGTGAAGATATATGTACTACGTGTTTTGTTAAGATTAAAGCATTGTTCATTCCTTGCTCTGATCTATTCTCGTTGCCGATGTACGCCCTGACGAATAGCCTTAAGCACACAGGTGATCCCATTGTTCAAGGTGTCAACCACAGCATGCAACGGATGGTCTGCAGGTATTGAACAGGCATCTGAAGCACAGTCGTTATGCCCAAACTTCAGCACTCGGAATGCGCGTAAGGGATCAATCAAGACACAATTTCCATTCTCTTTAAATCGCAATGTAACTGGGTTTGAGTTACCAGTAGGCGGAAGTACCACACACTCATCGTAGTTATCAGACCATTCTCTTTTCCACGATTCGTCCAGCACTTTTTCTACCAAACTCATCCGAAGATGTCTCATGTTGAAATACAAAATAGGCACCATCTCCATAGAGGCCTCTGACAATATCCCTATTGTATGCTCAACACCATCTGTAACGACTCCGTTGATAGCCAGTATGAAATCACCACGCTTGATGGAAGAATTGGTAATAGGGCTGTTGGAATCAACCTTGGCCAATTGGACGAGACCATGCTTCATTTCAAATGTCATGCCACGGGATGAGATGTTGTTGGCATCTCCTCCTGCTGCTTCGTCTCCAGAATTGTTTTCACCTCCTAATTGGATCACTGTGTAAGATGTACCAGGTGGACGAGGGGCTGTGCTCACCATTAATGTTAAGGAGGTGGCAGTTTCTCTGTAGTAATCAAGAACAGAACAAGAATGTTGATAAAGAGTCCTGCGTATCATAGAATGCTATAACTACATGTAACTTTCATACGCGCACCTGACAACCTCAGCAGCCCTTCTAGCACTTCTAATCCGATGGTCATTGATACACAAACATTCCTGTCCCGATTTCAATTGTGATCCATCAAATACTGACCCGGGAGAAATCTTTTCGATGATCACTACACCCTTGGATTTTCGGAAGGAAAGGCCCACTTTTTGATCGGGGGTAGATTTGACGTAGGTTGCTGTAACTATCGTTGGGATGATGAATTGATCTACACTGTTATTGGATGATTCGTGTGTTGGTGGTTCGGGTTTAGATTGTTCTACTTTGGACGGTGCTATTGTTGGAATAGGAGATGTAGCCTTGGAAGTCGGGTCAAGTTGTGACGCATCGAACGTCATGGATGGGTGTAAATGATTTGCAACAGGTGGTTCAGGTTTCAGCTGTGATATGGGTAATTTAGACTTGGGAGTAGGTTCAAGTTGTGACAGATCTGGTGCGACGAAATGTTTTGCGGAAGCAGTAGCAAAATCAGGTTTACCAACGCTACTTTCTTCTGCATCGGCTCGGTGTGGCTGCAGATGATCAATAACTATCTCATCTTCTCTCAAGTTGTCATGTTGGGTAATTTGAACAGCTTGTCTGGTATTCAATACGCACATTATCAACTCATCTGCAGTCGTCACGTCTTGCTGTTTGGACGGTGTATCTACCTCCACGTTTATGATGAAAAAATCTTGTGAATTACTCTCATCATACACTTTGACTTTGAGAAGTCGTTTCGTCGTTGTAGCGTCAATTCTTTGGTAATCATTCGATTGTCTGACTGTAGTAGAATAATCGTAATGAAAACTAGATGCTGGTGTATCTTTCGATTTGACAGTTCCATTTTGTTTGGTTGTAGAATCTCCAAAGGCTGCATCATTTAACTTGGCAGCACCGATGGGTAACGTGTTGAAATCTTCATTCTTTTCATGTTCGTATTGATTACTTGACGGCTTGGATTCGGATTCACCGATGAATGATTCATCAAAATCTTCATCCAATGGTTTGGGTTTGCTATCATTTGATGCCCTTTTTCTGTCCCCCAAAGAAGAATCATCTGATGAGGTCTCATCTCGTTTAACTGCATGTTGTTGTGCCGTTCTCCTTCTATCTCCGAAAGAAGACTCATCTGATGAGGTCTCGTCTCGTTTAACTGCATGTTGGTTTGCCTTTCTACGTCTATCTCCTAAAGAAGACTCGTCAGATGAGCTCTCGTCCCGTTTAACTGCATGTTGATGCACAGATCTCCCTCTATTCCCCAAAGCAGACTCGTCTGATGAGCTCCTTGTATTCCCCAAAGAAGACTCATCTGATGAGCTCTCATCATCTTTTGACACATGTTGCTGCACTGCTCTGCTCCTATCCCCCAAAGAAGAGTCAGAGTCGGATTCATCACTCTCTGCAATAGTTTGGTATGTTGCGGCTCTTTTTCTATCCCCCAAATAAGACTCATCCGATGCTGACGCAGACTCCGCATCAGATGATCGATCATCCTCTTCAGCTCTATCTTCGTCCGAGGATCCCTCCGAAGAAATGGAGGCATCACCTGGATACTGCTTTAATGATTTTCGAGCCTTCTCTTGTTGCAATGAGTCCTCTTCTGAAGATGACGAACCATCCTCGGAGGAGCTGGCACTGCGATGCGGATCTTTCACGGGACGGGATTTGTCACCAGCGAACGAACGGCCAAAATCCTGATTGCTGCCTATAGAATGTTGCGCTGTCGAATCATCATCGATATCGTCGCTTTGAGAAGAAGAGTCATCATCATCATCGGTGGAAATTTCATCGAGGTCGATTCCGGATAAATCGCTATCGCGGACGAGGCGGCGGTTGGAGCGCGAGTAGGTTACGGATCGGCCGGATGGAAGGGTTGGCAGTGGGGGGCGGGGGCGGTACATTTTGCTGTGTTTGTTTGGCTGCGATGCACGAGATAGAGAGCTTGGAGAGGAACAGGATCAGGCGAGGTTAAATTGAGGATAATTGAGGTTATTCATTGGGGGCTTGCCTTTTCTCTGTCTCTCGGACACTCGAACCAGAAGCACCTCCTCCGGAAAATACGGATTATATGTTTTCCAAAGACCGGAGTTTTAGGTGAGGTTCACTACCTCTGGAGTGTGTGACGACTGCCAAACTCAGAGTACAATGTCCAAGTACCAAAACAAAATCTATAATAATTAGTTTAGAGCTTCGTCTGCTGAGTTTGAAACGAAAACTGTAAAAAATCCTTCCTAAGGTTGATACGAATAGTACTAACTTTTATAATTAGGCTCTTACT